>JABEXW010000415.1:0-33379 GCA_013266185.1 Fusarium sarcochroum | reverse complement strand
TATATATATATATATATATATGAGCCCTATGGTAATAGTTTGCATGTAGCCCTGATGGCAAGTATTCCCATTCAAACCCAGGGCACCACCACCGACCAAGGATGCTGTAATCCATAGAGACATGCACTTCAATGTCTGGCGTTCGACATAGGGTAAGTTGGGTAGAATGCCAAGACCACCGTTTTACCAAGACCTTAACGGTTGACCCGCCGTTTTCACATGATGCCTTCATGTAACAAACGAAAGCATGCCACAGACCCCTCACCTGCTATATTGCTTCATCATACCATACCGGCATGGGCGAGACACTTAACGGCCTGTCTTTAAGCAAGGGATGAAACGCGGTCATCTCAGCCTTGACGCAGGTACATCGTCTCCTTGAAAGCCCTAACCGCCGTGGCAGAACTCTCAGCTCCTGCAGTAAGAAAAGGGGAGACTGCGGCCGTTTTCTTTGTTTGCCTCCTCTGTTTCAACTTTAGTTACTGGCTGCGCGCGGGCCGCACACGTACAGTACACGTAGGCCGTAGCCGACCCCCGACCCCAGATCTTGCACGACAGCTGAGCGCTGACAGGGCTAGGCTTCCTCCCGAGTGCTACCCAACCTCGCCCGCTGATACGTCCATCTCGCGCCTTAGTTGGAACTGCCGAGCGTGTTTAGCTAGCGGTGTGTTTGTTACATGTGCGGTTAAGTTTGATGAACAGGACCACCTGGCGAAAACCCAACTTTCGTCCAGAGTCCATGCAGAGCCAGCAAAGCAACAGGGACTCGATCGCGGTGAGAACAAGATGACGTTTCGTTTCGACCCGAAGATCCCTGCCGGTCCGACTGAACTTGATCCTTTTGCACGTGGCTTACTATCCCCACTCGACAATGCAGTATCTCACGCGCCTGGGCAGACAGCTCATCATGCTCATACTGTACATATCCAAGGAAGTAAGAAGAAGATGTTTGCAGGGGAGGGCGAGGTAAGGCACAGTAGCTGAAACTTGCAGGGCTGTCCGCCAAAAGCCTCCGTCGGGAATGAGGGGGAGGGAGCTTGAGCAAGGGCCAAGGGGGCTGGGAAAGCGAGGGGTTGTGTAAGCCACATCACGTAAAGAGTGATTGAACGGCCTCCAAGTGGTCAGATAATGTGATATTGTTGCCTGTTGCTTGATTTAGATTGAGTTAAGGAGTCATTGCAGGTACCATCTTTAGTTGAGGGACAAAATGAATGTAAATGTGCCACAGGATGCGGTTGAGAACTCTTTTATAGTGGCTGCATGAGCAATTGTCATAGACCTATCCCGATAGAGCCTATCGATGTATGTATGGTGACATAGAAGGCGGGGATTAAATTGAAGGACACAAGTAGAGAAAGCAAAAGGACTTAGCAGTCTTTCGTAAACAAGTCAAGGTGAGTTCAGTAGAAGTGGTGTTAGAATACTGTGAGTGTTAGAGCAAAGCTATCACGTGCGGTATGTGACCACAGAATAACAAGGAATGTACAAGTGATTTATGATGTAAAGTGATTGTAATGTATTTGACATATCGAATATGTACATGAGAAGTGAATGTAAAAAACAAAAACAATTCTTTTTTTCCTTCCTGTATCCTGTATCATTCCCAAAGTTTTCATATCATTCGTAGCGAGTGAGTGATACGCCCCCTGCTTCTAGTTGCTAGGGCGGCGATTTTCTATTGTGATCATCATGGCATAGTAAGACATAAGTGTGCGCCATTTACAGGGCAGCAGTCTTCTTGCCGGAACCGTAGAGGATGTTCTCAACCTTGAGGTTAAGGTCCTTGACGGCGCCGAGGCCGCTAGGGCACTCAGGCTGGTTGCTGACGGCAAGGTTGAGGTGGCACTTCTCATCGACACCGTGCTTGCAGACGGGGTCGTTGATGTTGTAGAGCTCGTAGTTCTGGGCGACCCAGCTCTTGGGCTCGCTGAGGCAAGAGGCGACGTAGTTCATGGAGTTGGCGGCAGCAAGGGGAAGCTTGCCCTTGTCGAGGATGTCCTTGCACTTGGAGGCGTGGACGTACTCGTAGTTCATGGCGATGCCACCGCCCTGCTGGGGGTCCTTGGTGGCAGACTTGCCGAAGCCAAGGTAGTTCCAGGCATCGTAGGAGATGTCGTGAGCACCACCGGAAGAGTCAATCTTGAGGAGGTAGACGGAGCGGCCCTCGTTGGAGACCTTGACGCAAATGTTGTTGCAGTCAACGGAGCCGGGCCAGTAGGCAACACGGTTGGTGTCGATCTTGCAGCCAAGAACTCCAATGCTGCTAGAGTACTGGTCGTGGGGGGTGATGCTGGCAGAGCCAGACTCGCCTCGGGGCAGAGGGCCGGCAGAGACCAGGGCAGCAGAAGCAGCAACAAGGATGGTGGTGAACTTGGTGAACATTTTGGCGGTTTTGTTAAAAAGTTTTTCAAAAACTTGATATATAGTTGAAGTAGAAGATGATTCGGAGACTGGCTCGACTTGTTTATCTCAACGCACGGCGGAGAGAGGTAATGAATGGGCAAGTGAGTTTTGTTGTGTAAGGACTGATCTCAGATCTAGGTCTGGAGCGACGGCCAGCCGAGTGAATGAATGAGAAGATTGAAAAAGGAAGGAATCTCGAAGAGAGTGTGTTGTGGTGCAGAGGGAAAGATCTTGCATCTGGGGTGGAGGTGATCGACTTTATATACATGGAGATGCAATGGGATGGGAACGGGAGGGACCTCCACAAACGTCCACGTCGATCTCGGGGAACAGTTTGCAAGGCAAGGCAAGGCAAGGGTAGGCGTGTGTCTCCCCGAGGAGACAAAGCCTGCGTATGCACGCACTAGGACGCACTACATCGAGGGCGAAACAGAATGGACGTCGCCGAGAAAGAGACCGCTTGCTTGGGCAGAAGTGGAACTCGGCTGCCAACACTGCTAGACCCATGAGTCCCCAGAGTCAGAGTCAGTGAAAAAAAGAAACTGCCATCATGATTCGCGACACCAGCCCCGGCGACATGTCACTAGTCAAGAGACGGTGCTTTGTTCATGGTGTCGTCTGTCTCGAGACCCGCCCGGCACGTTGCCGACAGAGCAAGGATGAGATGAAAACGACAGCGGCTCTTGGAGGTGTGTGTGGTCCAAGGGCAGCCAGTATCCTCCGACCGGATGGCCTTCCACAGCGCGCCGGAAAATGGCTCAACTGGCTAGGCCTAGATCTGGCTTAGGACATGCTGGGCATGTCGTGGTTTTTGCCAGGCACGGTGCGTTAGTCAGGGACCCGGCACGGCGGCAGACGCACGCACTCAAAGGGCCTGGAGCGCCATGATCCACGTTGAGGTGTCGGGGATTGAGCGCTGACTGGTTTTGTTCCTGGGGCGATGCCACGCTGTGCCTGAACCCGTGCTGCCATCCCTTGTCGTGTGCCTGAGCAACCCTTGCCCCCCTGCCCCTGCGATGTTTCTGGTTTCAATGGTTTGGTTTTTGTTTCCTATCAAGCTTAACTATATGTCGGGTGTGCCTGGGGGAGAGTCTCAGCCAAGGCAGTCTGGCATCTGTCTCGATTCCCGTCGCGTTGGATCATATCGGTCGACTTGTTTTTTGAATCGTGCCATGCGTCTAGTGTGAGTGGATTATCGTCGCAGTCAGTCGCGCGCTCCGTTTCCCAGACAAAGAGTAAGTTATGGTATGGTCAGGTAGTGTAAGAGACGGTGGGAAAACGGAGAAAACTCTGCACTTCCACACCTAGGTGCGGGCCCGCGAGTACAGATGCTTCGCGCCACAATGGAAACTTAGGACCAAAGTTGAGGCCTGAAATGGTTGCCTGACGCTTGAAGTGAAAGCTTGACACTGTGATACTGTACGCATGCGGGCACCGTCCAAAATGGTCGCACTACACAGCAGGGCCAAGAAGTGCCAAATGCCTCAGGTTTAACGCTGTGGAACGGTGGATCAGACGAGCTCGACCAACAGCAACAAGAGGAATCAAGGACGGTCAGCTTTGGACTCCAACAAGTCCTATTCAAAAGTTCCAATCATCAAAATGAGACCTGCTAGTTTGCCGATGTGTCTAGGAATTGGGCCTTTGTGAGGATCGTGATTGCCAAGCATCAAGAGTCGGGGTTATTCAGATTTGGTCTGAGATGATGTGCAATGCCATGGAACGCCAGCTACGGCAGGCTGCGGGAAGCCGATAAGCTTGTTTCAATCACTTTTGCGGAGAGCACATTTCATTTGTCTCATTAAACGCAGGCCTGAGAAGGATAAGCAAAACAGGGCATCTATTGACGGGAGCCTGCTTCGGAGTTGAGATGGAGGGATTCACAAGAGACCAGCTCAACCAACACACTCGTCCACGTCACAGTAAGACAAAGCAATTTGGCCCTCCTTCTTGTACTGTAAGCAAGAATGAGGGCATAACTACCGCTTCATCAACCGCTCTATACAACGAATCATAGGTACTCATGCATTCGTCATCTTGTTAGTGTTGCTGCAGCTCTTGTCTGTCCAATTGGCCAAACTATCCAGCCAAGGCTTCTTTGTCACTCTCCCCGACCTCATTTGCGCTGTTTTCTCTCTTCTCTTCATACTGTGCGTAACTTTCAATGGCTGTGTCTTGTCGTTGTGGGTTTTCTGGCGATGGGGGCCGAGTTTTTGGGTGATGGGTCTAAAAAATCAAGGTTTTCAAAGAAGCACTTTAGCGGCTTTCCAGACCCTCCACTACAGTACGGGCTTTAACAACTTTGCAAACCCACTCACACTCGCTCAACTGCCATGCACGCACACAAATTCAGCAAGTTTCTATGTGGACCTTATTTAGAATAAAGAGAAAATTCTTTTGTTAATTCCCATTGGTCGGACAACTTCCCCTCTAGTCCGGGAGTCTTAAGTCAGTGCCGGTGGCTGAATCTTGTAGGGCGGGCCTTGAAGCCCTTCCAAGACTTTGACCGCGGAAGAGGCACTGCCGTGGCACCACCACATGGCTTTGACAGTTTCTGATTCTTTGAGCTTCTTTTTTGACTCAAAGCCTCTGATTCAATGTATGAAACCACGCGGCTTTGTTGTCTAGAATAGAAGCTTAGTCCGAGTGTTAACATAACCCTCACCAATATCGGTCGCTTCCTTCCATTAGGTGCTGACAGGACCTTGACTGACACATTCTCCCGCCTTCAAGCACGTTCTTTCGCCTCTAAAGTGTTTCTTGGTGTCGTTCCAGAAAATCTGTTTTGGCCGGGATTGAGTTCAACGCTCCCAGCCACCCAGTTCCTCAACTGTCCCGCCGGTTCTGGCCGACTCCTACATAATCACATTCTTCCGTTATGTACGCCTCATAAATCGTCACAGGCGCCGTTCTATGCGCCGTCTTATACGCTATCAGTACGCTATCCTAGGTTTTGTACGGTTGCCCGCCGTTCATCAATGCAGGCTTCGTAGTGTTTTCTCCACTTGACCTACTTAACAGAGTCTGGATAGCCTCGAGTCAGTATCCTACTTTGCGATTTAGGCTGAGTAAACTGCTCTGATTCGACTGAAGAGGGCTTCACATGGTGGCTGTATACTTGTGGATCCGATCGCGGCTCTCAAAACTCTGCTCACCTTCTAAGTTGGTAGTTATGGCCGAAGTTGTTAGTTTTCGGACTTCAAATCGGCTCCATTGACATTCCTTCTTCATGCAGGTCAAGCGATTCATGGTAAGAATGACTTCTCCGATATTCTAGACTGGTTGCTCTGCCGATAACGCAGAGGACGGAGGCATTGTGTTTGTAGTTTTCAGTATCTCGCTCATGCCCGCCTGCATTGCTGCTTTTCCTTCATCATCCTTACCATGTCCATCAAGAATATTGCTGTTGAGCATACGCTATCTCTACGTGTATCTCGTATGTTTCTCTGCCACGATCCTGATGTCTGGGGTATTGTGGGATTTGATCCACGTCCGCATCCTTCGTCGACACTCCGGTGTTTGAAGGGCCGTTCCGACGCACGAGGCGAACTCCTGGATATCAACCCCACTGATGATCATCTGGGGAAATACGATCTCTCATTCTCACGTGTAGGTCGGAAAATTACTGATTCATTGTGGACCATGAAGCAGATCATTTCCTTTGCATGGCGATCGCTTGTGAATGCAGCCATCCCCAAGGCACGACTCTGGATGGCCGTCGCTCCGCAGTCGGCCTGTATACGATTGGTGATAGTGGTGGGAGGAGAATAGGCCTTGTTATTGTTTTTGCATGTCTTTTGAGTCATATTACTCGCTCATTCTGCATGTGTTTGCTCTCATTTCTGAGCTAGACGGACGACCGGGAGGTTGATCCTTCAACTTGGTTTGTGTGATCGAGATGTAATCACGATATCCACAGATTTCTGGTTGTCTTTCGGGATTTCGGCAAACAAAAAAAAAGGATGTGAAGTTACAGCATTCTCTGGGTACTTTTTATGTGCTCGATTTGATACTGGTTGCGGTTCTTGGTAGTCGCTCAAGGATTAGAGGAGAGTTGCCCTCGTGCTGAATTTTGAAGGTTTGAGGGGAATGTCATGTTACTAAACACACTAACAAAATTCGCTGATTCGAACACCAATTAATTATCCAGAGACTTACAAGGATATGAGGTTCTAGTAGGATCAATTCCACAATCATAGGGCTAGTAGCATTTAGTGACAATAGTAGGTCATCAACTAGAAATTGGGAATAAGAATGCTGAGTATAGGGTAATCAATTCCACGCTAGGATTCTAAAGCTAGGTGAAGCCCCACTACTAAGGTGAGACCGGTGAGCTCGGTGACGGAAACTTTGGCGATAACGATAAGCCAAATTTTTTTCCTTCCTTAACCGGCTTGTTCAACACCATACCACCGCGATAGCTCGCTCAACAGCCAGCCGACGTAACGATGGCGCCAATCGATCACGCGGCCGCCAAGGCCGAAAAGAAGTCGAAAAAGGAGAAAAAGCGAGCGCGAGAAGAAGATATCGCCGCCGACACCGAGCGAAAGCACAAAAAGTCAAAGAGCGTCGCTGCTGTAGAGGTTCCCACGACTGAAGCTAGTGACTTAAAGGCCGAGAAGAAAAAGAAGAAGAGCAAGAAGGACAAGCACTCCGAAGATACCGCCACTCAACCAGAGAGCGAACCTGCTGCGGTAGACGAGGGTAAATCGGAAAAGAAGCACAAGAAGAAGAAGCACCACGATGTGGACGAAGCTGCAGCACCCACGGAGGAGGCAGCTGTAGAGGATGGCGAGAAGAAGAAGAAGCACAAGAAATCCAAGAAGGAGCAGATCTCTGTTGAAGAACCAGAGGAAGATGCTTCGCCCGCCGACCCTGATGCTATGGACGTCGATATGGCTCCTCCGCCCAAGCCTTCCAAGTCCAAATCCGACATTTACCAACCGCCCGACATTCCTGCGAACCCTCAATTCCCCTTCTTTACCCAAACCGTTTCGCTCTACGAGCCTCTCTTCCCTATCGGTTGGGCACAGCCAGTGACGAACTGCCAATACCAACATCTGCAACACCTCCAGAACAAGTACGTGCCTTCACTGCGCGGTGTGCTGCTCGACTATAAGAACGTCGCTTTTGGCGAAAACCCTGGCCGAGCCGGCGCTGCTACGGATGACGAGTCGCCGGCGACTGTCATGGCCAAGGGCGAGGCCGCCGTTGGCTTTGGTTGGATCACTGCCGACGTCGACCTTTTCGTGCCGAGCCGCGGTGCCTGGATGGAGGGCAGCGTCAACCTGCAGACCGAAGGACACATTGGAGTTGTCTGCTTCGGCAAGTTCAACGCTTCGATTGAGGCTCGTCGACTTCCTCCCGACTGGAAGTGGATCCCCAACGAGGCTCCGGAGGCCCAGGGCTTCGAAGAGACCGCCTCAGTTATCACCGCCGACGACCACGGTGTGGTCCGTCAGGTCCACAGCACCGGTTTCTGGGCCGATGGAAACGGCGACAAGGTTAAGGGCAAGATTCGTTTCCGGATACGTAACTTCGACGTTGGTACCAGCGGTGAAACTAGCTACCTCAGCTTGGAGGGCACCATGCTGGATAAGGTGGGCGAGAAGGCTGTTGTGGCCGAGGAGGCAGAGACTGCCAAGATGCGAAAGGGCAAGCGAGGTGGCCAGAGGGTCAACAGGAGACGTATTCCTGAGTTCAGCATGACGCGTTTCGCTGTTGACGAAGAGGAGCAGACTCAGGACAACGAGCAGGAGAAGCGCGACGTGTTGGCGCTACCCGAGGATCAATAAAAGCAAGAAATGGGACTATAGGGAGCCAGGAGTTGTGTGATACCTCGATTTAATGATGAACACTGTTACCAAAAGCCTGAGGGGCGTTGCGCTAATGCTAAAAGACCGCTACCTTTGTTGTCACAAAGGGTTATATCATATCCTGCCCAATACTCATATACAGAACGACCCAACCTAACGCCAAATGCCAGAATACGTGATAAACAAAGGACTCTTCACGCAGAAGCTTTAACCATAGGCTCCCATGGCCTAGCCAAATTCCAAAGATATACCTCCCCGACGGGCTCCCCGCCCAACGCCTTAACAAGAATATGCTGAAATAGCGGAGTGTTGGAAAACAACGGCGCAACGGGAGTGACTGATCCTCGATCCCAACCAACAGAGAGTCCCTCGGACCACGGAGGCTGTCGTACAAAATCCTCAACCTTGTCATGGTATGCGTCCCAGTCGGCCGAGTGGTCATTGACAACGACCTGGAACCTCACACCCTGAATATCAACTGTGATGCGCTGCACCATACTCGGAAACCCCTGCTCCGAACCCGCGCTCAATATCCATGTGTAGTCGGTCTGATCGCCGTTGCTCTCCCAATCATACCAGACCTGCGTACCCGCCTCTGAGAAGTCGTTGAGAACAAGACGACCCTCTGCATCGAAGCTCAGCTCGCAGTGTCTCGCGTCGATGCCTGGCAGCGACGGGAGGACGACATCGCAGGTGCTAGGGTCGGAGCCGATAACGAATGAGCCCGGACGCTTGGGGGCAGAGTCGAAGCAGAGCTTGAGGGCGCGGGGTGGACGGCTGGTGAGGAGGTTTGGGAGACGGGCTGAGAGGGTTGGGGATGATGATGTGAGGATGGTGCGAGAGATGTTGGAGGGGAGATGGGTTGCTTTGTCGGCGATGGAGTTGCGTGCCGTAGGGACCAGCCAGGCGATAATGTCAGACATGATGATGATGTTGTATAGAAAAAGACGAAAGTTGTTGAAGAGAGTGTGGTGTTGTTGCGGTGAGTGAAGGGATATAGTGAGTTGACGATAGTACTAATAGTATAGTATAGTATAGTGTGGTGTAGTGTAGTATAGTATTGTATGGCAATAGGCTCAAACGAGAGAAGCCTAGTAGTTGTGATTGATTTGAATGATCAAGTTATAAGGAAACTTTAAAAAGGAGAAAGCACGCTGAAAAGAAGACTGTCGACTTTTTCTTTGTGGTGTGTTATTACAGCCATTTATATCTCAAGTCAATACTTGACGTGTCTACGTTGCGCCGACAACCACTGGCCATCGACGCACCGCGACGAGCGCGTCGCGAAGGCACCTGATGGCCACGAGAGACCCCAGGTAGAGAAACACTCGAAAACGTGTGTTTCAACGTGCTAAACCTATCTGTGGTGAGCGACCGCGGTCGCGTTTGAGCGTGAATTAACGATAGCCAATCGAATTTTTGTGGAGGTTAGGGGTCCTGGAGAGGCGAGTACTTATGAGCCACTAACTCGGGAAATTAAGAATCTGACTGAAATATAGAAAATGAAGAGGCAGATATGGATTTTGCAGTTTTTGTTTAGTTTATGGGAAGGGATTTGATGTCGTTCTTTGAGAGTGGTTTTGGAGTTGTGCTTGATTGTCGCTTGTCGTGGAGTTGGACCCTTCATGCATATCACTGACTCATATAATGTTTTGTTTCGTGTATGATACTACTAGAACATCTATCTGAATTGAAAATGGAGATTCTACGTGGAATCTATGGTAGGAGAGAAACACGGACCTGCATCTTGAGCATATGCAACATGTTTGAATACTAAACCATGCAGCTTCATTCACTCACGACCATGACTATTCGACGACAGTTGCTGAGAAGTGATACCAGAAACAAATGAGAGACTAGATTGACGCTGAAGTCAGCGGTAGTGTCCTGCCTATGCTATCGCTTGGACTTGGGGGTCGCTGGACGTGTGATCAACGACTTCACCGCATGTTCAGGGTTGCCATCTCTGACTACAACAGTAGGCGTGTATACTTTTCAACCACTCATCCACTCAAGTCTGAAACTCGCTGACATACTGTAGACGGATAGTAAAGGTTTAATGCTCTATAGTGGTCTTGCTATGGCACACTGTGACACGTGTAATATCGCGCTGGATGAAGCGCTCACTTACCTTTACCTCGCACATACAGCCAAGACCGCCTAGATACTGTGAAAGTCTGGCTGAACAAAGATTTGATACAATGAGGTTGATAGAAGGGTTTTAAACAAATAGGATTTTACTGGTTTCCTCGACTGTATGGGTTGTGAAGGTTGAGTGACAGCAAGCATCCCCGTTCCAGCTCGCAACTATAGCATGAGAGACAGAGATACACCCAGGAATACTCTGATCTATATAAGCAATGTGAAATTGGTCTATTCTCAGTTTTGGATCATGTGCCAGACGAGCCTTGGCTTGAATTGTATCTGCTCCGTTGGAGAGCTGCCAGTCGAATACCTATGACAGGTCTGGAATCAAGTCTCAACATGTCATTCTCCCTGGGCATGTTAACTCTCGTAGATAACCATGTAGGATAATAATGCAATGCCGAAAATGACTTGATTCTATCAAACGCTATGACGTTAGATCTTCATTCCAGTAATGCTGCTGTGTACATATCCCCCCATATTCTACCCCGAAGGTAACTTAAGAGATAGACCTCAAATAGCTCCGAGACATTAATGCCTCCCGTGTAGCTTCACTTGCATTCTGCTAGATGTATTGGCTTATGTATGGCAGGTCTTCTGATACTTTCGCAACTTTGAGGCCTGGGGCGTGTGCTTACCTTGTCGTCGTCGTCTCAGTATGGGTAGAGAAGGCCAGCCAAAGCTATCGCCTCTCGTAGTATATCTGCACTATTGCGATACCAAATTTAGCTCGTTGTTTCCTCTATCTATATGTGACTACAGTCAAGGCTATCGAAGTTGTAATCGATGAGGAGTCGAGAATAGCACCTCGTTGCGTACTTCACCACCTTTCGACCCGAACAGCACACAGTCGCGCAGCATTAATAAGTCAGGTGGTCCAGCAAATAATCAGGACTATGCTAAGCTTTAGGTAAGGTATGATAAAATAAATTAAGCACTTTAGTCAATTCTTAGCCTAAAGTATGCCCTAGTTATTATAGCATCTTACCTAAAGTTCAGCAGAGTTCAGATTATTTATTGAACTACCTGGGCTCTTATTATATCATGTCTGATCTAGCTGATCAAGAAACAGCTCTAGCTATGATACAAACCCCACAAAAGAGATCGAGTTATTAAGTTCTCAAGTGCGACTCGAGAAGTCATGGTGTCGATATTCTCCTTGTGTTTAGATGAGAGCTGCGCCCAAACTTTGGGCTGTGTTAACTTTGTCGAAATTTCGCCAAGCCATACTCAGCTTACCTACTAGTATCTCACTTGATCTCCTTGGCAGAGTTTCATCCACTATATTGCTCTTTTTCACTAACGACTAATAGATGAAGCATCCTTCCTACCGCTCTTTTTACTAGTAATGTAAAAGGCGGCGAACTCATGCCATGCAGTGCCGCACACATTCAAAACCTCAAGACAAGGTCCTCGGGCCAATCACAACCGGCTTGAAGGCCCAGATGCCGTGTCGCGTGCAGATATGCAGTGCGCCACGAGGTTCCATACTCCCGCCAAGAACCCAGCCAGGCGCTCGAGGTCCACTCCGTATTTTACTGCTGGGTTATCAATGGATGTTAAGGAGAAAGGGACAAAACGGATGCCTCAGAGTTGCCGAGTGAACAGAACGAAAGCTCAGAACAGAGACGACCATCAATAGACACTGCTGTTCTAATAAAGCACACAGAAAGTCAGCATCAGAAATCGCCTCCATGTTCAAGAAGAAACCCAAAATTTGGGGCTGAATATCATCCAATGCCGTCGACGTCAAGACGTCTCTCTCGGAGTGTCCCAGTGACCAGAATCTCCCCCAGGGCCACCAAGTGACACTGTAGCCAGCTAAGACACGGCGCTACGATCCCCTACCGTGACGGCCCCGACTTTTAACTTACCAGAATAGGGATAGCTCCTCCGCCTTTTCTAATGCACTACTGTACGAATGGAGACCTTGCGACCACCTAAGCCAGCCAGAGATCGACCATCCGACAGGACCTGACCCAACCCAACCCATTATCCTCCGTTTGCCATCCACTCCAACGGACAGGTTCACTAACTTATGAAAGCCCCATCCTATCCCCTGCTCTAGTCCTTCCTTTGCCTACATCATGACCGCTCTTCCTCCTCAACCTGATCCCATCTCATCGCCCTCTCCCTCCTCATCACCACGCCCTGAATCTTCAAAACACGCTGCAGCTCGAGCTCGTTCCGCATCCCCCGAGCCTCTTCTCATCGACGACTCCCCAGATTCCAATCCCCTGGGAATAGCTACAGGATCATCATCAGGCAAAGAGAAAGCAGCGACAACGTCGAAATCAGGTACAAGGGGAGGAGGCCAAACAACAGCTGGCCCGTCTCACGACCCGGCTGCCAGGTCCATCAACGGCGAAGACGATAGCGAGAGCGATTTTGATATAGAGATGGAACCCATCGCAGGACACCGTCGACGGCGAAGCAGCCAGATCAATATGGTTGGTCGGCCAGTTCGGCCAGCTGGATCACCCAGTAGACTTCGTGTTACCTCGAGCCGTGGTCCCGTGCCATCTAGCTCGATAGATGAGCCCAAAATTTCCGAAGAGGACCTAGATGCAAACGGCTTTGCAGTTCGAAAAGACGAATCGGCCGACGACAGCTTTAGCGACGAAGACTTGCAAGATGACGAGGAGACGGGCTTGACCCGTAAGGACAAACAAAAGAGGCAGAAGAAGCGCAGCAGAAACACCCAATTTGATCAGCGAATCGCTAGGGATAAGAAGGATATTTCACAAGAGGAGCGCAAAGAGGCAGACAAGACCGTGGCCAAGACCATATTGGTAAACGTAGTTTTGATTCTCCTGTGGTACCTCTTTTCATTATCAATATCCATTGTATGCTCTCCCTTCAGGTTCTCCTTTTCTCCAGACCCCAATTGCTGACATTGATTATAGTACAACAAATGGATGTTCGATGAAGGAAAACTCAACTTTGCTTTCCCTTTGTTTACAACCTCGATGCACATGGTGGTACAGTTTGTGCTCTCGGGTCTCGTTCTGTACTTTGTACCCTCTCTGAGACCGGGTTACGGTGCAGGTGCTCACCAGTCTGATCTGGGGAGGTCAAGACATGATGACGAGCCCAAGTCTTACGGCATGAGCAAGATGTTTTACCTCACTCGAATTGGACCCTGCGGCGCAGCTACAGGTCTTGATATTGGACTGGGCAACACCTCTCTCAAGTTCATCAGTCTTACATTTTACAGTACGTTGCCTCCTTCTGAATGCGAGTTTCTGTGGGTGTATGTCTGACCACTCCTTATAGCCATGTGCAAATCCTCTTCACTCGCTTTTGTCCTCATCTTCGCTTTCGTTTTCCGTCTTGAAACCCCCACATGGCGTCTTGTTTCCATTATCGCTGCCATGACACTAGGAGTCGTGCTCATGGTGTTTGGCGAGGTCGAATTCAAGGTCGGAGGCTTCGTTCTCGTCATCTCAGCCGCCTTCTTCTCCGGTTTCCGCTGGGGATTGACCCAGATTCTGCTCCTTCGCAACCCCGCGACGTCGAACCCGTTCTCCAGCATCTTCTTTCTCACTCCAGTCATGTTTCTCGTCCTTATTTGTCTTGCTGTTCCCGTGGAAGGGGTTGGAAATCTCATTGAGGGCTTCCAGGTCCTGGGCAATGAATGGGGTTATGTCATGGCGCCCCTTTTCCTCCTTTTCCCTGGTTGCATTGCCTTCTGCATGACAGCCTCCGAGTTCGCTCTGCTGCAGCGTACCTCTGTCGTTACCCTTTCAATTGCTGGCATCTTCAAGGAGGTCGTCACTATTAGTGCGGCTGCTCTCGTGTTTGGTGACCGCCTTACCTTCATCAACTTTGTTGGTCTGCTTACTACCATGGCAGCCATTGCTGCCTACAACTATGTCAAGATCAAGAAGATGCGAGAGGAGGCACAAGATACTATTCATGGCCAACATGTTGACGACGACGATGAACCTGACTCTCCTACGAGCCAGACCAGTGGAATCATGGACCGCGACGGCGATACAGATGCAGAAGACACGGGTCTACTTCGCGATAGCATTGACCGCCTTGATATTTATCCACACTCCCCTGCGACAGCCAGCGAGCGTCGATAGGGCTAAATATTTGCTTTAGCGTCACTTTTTCCTTTTGAATATTATCACCCATATGTGGCTACGTATGGAACAGGTTTCTTGGTCTACACTAAGAGTCAGGGCAATGACTCTATCTTTTGTCTTATATATAACAAATCAACGGCTACAACGGGCGGCGTAAGGGATAGATATAAGGGGGCTTATTTCCGTAGATAAATGACGGATACTAGAAGAGTAGGGGAGATGGGGTTAGCAATTCGCTACATGCTCCTAGAGATGGATTCCAGAGCCTATTGCACATCCGGGATGAGCAGGGATATCGAGATACCCAATACTATTTCACACAAGTTTGATATCATGATGCCTTCATGATGCCCTCATCCCAATCAAACAGCCAGGTATACCTTATTTCTCTGGGCCAAAATCTATATAAAGATTACAGGTTATAAATATGAAATATACTAGAATAGCTTATCCTTCCTTAGCTTTATCTTTGTGAGTTGTATATCAATCTACACGCGTGTTGTGTATGATGTTGAAAAGTCTGATGAAGAGGTTATTGTGATGTCTGGCGCTGAGCATGATGCCTCTTATTAAGTTTAAAAAAAACTCTTGTGTTATTCTAACTACCTTAGAGCCCCAGTCTCAGCTTATAGGGTATATTACATTCAAGTATATGTTTCAATCTACGTATATTGGAATCATCTTATACCCGTCAGAAAGCATGAGGTTTCATTGGATACTATTAGAGCAAATGAAATATTTGTTACGATTCACTTGACTTTTACTTTCGCATAGTTCATATTTGTAACGGGAATTCGGGTTACTTATGTTCCCCCTTTGACTTTATACAATGATTTAAACACGCGTAAGTCCTTGATCTATTACACCTTATAATGGGCATGCATGAACCTCGTTCCAACACCAGACACCATACCATAACAAAGCCATTTTTTCAGTTGGGAAACCCCCAGATAAGAGAATTAACCGAGAAGTCGAAGGCCATTCTTGGTCTTCTGTCCAGGCTTGACGACACCACTACCACCCATAGGTCCCAGGCTGGGTTCATATCCAGCTCCTTCTCCATTACCACCACCATGACCGCCCTTCTTGTTATTCTTCTTGTTCTTGCCATTCCTGTCCTTGTCCTTGACTTTAGCCACTTTGATTTCGGTGTTGGCCTTGCGAATCACGACAGGGTGGCTCTGAATGTATTTGCCGTTCATCTCCTTGGCGGCCTGGAAAAAGTCGTCGGCGTCGCTGAAGCTGACGAAGCCGTAACCCTTGGACTTGGATGTACGCTTATCGCGAATGACACGGGCCTTTTGTACGGAGCGCCAACGTGAGAAGGCCTTCAGGAGGGCGTCATCTGTCGTTTCGCCTGCGAGGTTTCCAACAAAGAGTCGTAGGTGAGAGGGATCCCACTCGAGAAGGCTATCGTCTGTCCACTTCTTACCGCCACCTTCGCGGACAACTGTCTTCTTGCGCTCCTGGTTAGCAGCGGTAGCCGCCGCTGCAGCGGAAGGTTGGGTATCGGTTCGAGGCGCCGCAGGACCAGCGGCCTTGTCCTTGCCGTCCGTCGGGGCGCTTGAGTAGGCGCTTTGCCATTGAGCGATCTGGGCGGCCATCTCGGGGTTGTAGTCGTTACCAGCGGCGCCCGGCGTAGGGAAGGGATTTCTAATCTGTGGTGCCGCGCCGTAGGCTTGCGGTTCGTAGCTTTGGGGTCCATAGCTTTGTGTGTTGTAGCTCTGTGGGCCGTAACTCTGCTGTTGTTGAGGGTACGAGTAAGGAGCACTCGAGCTCACCGCGCCGGGAGCAGTGGCCGGGTAGGAGGAGTATGACGGGCCATACTGGGCTGCTGTTGGCGCGCTGGCTGCTGGATAACTTGAAGGGCCGGAATACGTCGGCGGGGTGCTCGAGTACGCAGGCTTCGAGGTGGCCTGGGCCGCAGAGCTGAAAGTGGGCTTGAAACCCGACTTAGAAGCCGGTGGTCTCGGTGGGAGAGAGCTGTTGCTGATGCCTGGAGGGGGAGGGTACGCCATGATGAATACAAGCGGATATACGAGAAGGCGGTGTAGTGTTTGCGTTAAAACGTACCTTGAGCCAAGTTCTGCTCAAAGTTCCTCTTTCAATAGACTCCCAGCGTATTCAACTTGTTTTGAATGATTTGACGTTGCGTTGCGACGATGCGACGCGATCTCGATTTCGATGGTGGTGGTTGGTGTATGGGGAGAAAATGGATCTTGCGATAGCCTTCTTGGGTTTGCCTCAGCCTCGCTTGAGGACAGAAGACAGAAGTGGGTCCTGGTTGAAATATCACGTGATTATCAAGTAGAAATCATTCAGATGGCATAAAATCTTTAGTAGACTCCTAGACCAAGATGATCTATAGGTTAGGCAGTTTAAAGATCTTTTTTGAGAGAATCATGATGATTCTAGATTGGGTATAATTTCGCCGGTGGCATTTTCATTGATCGATAGGTTGACCCCCACGAATGAACTACCAACATGCAGTCAAACTACCTAAGGTAAGTAGCAGACGTGAAAGTCTGGATTGGATAGAACATAGAACCCCACTGACCAAAATATGCGCTCATGAGTTCTCATCTCATTCAGAGAGTGTGGATGTACATCAGAGATATCAGGTGCAATATGATGGAAATTAAAAGTCCAGCCATCACATTAACAATCATATAGAGCTCCTATTACCTTTATGGTGGTGCTTTGCAAATGGATTGGTTCTTGGACTGGACTGGACTTGTGGTGAACAATGTTTTTAGTACGGACATGAATAATGAATGAATGAATCGATAACCATGATAGCCACTTTTGTTCACCTTGGAGTGGGGGCTGGCTGGCCATGATCCAAAAACCCACATGCACATGCTAGGCGTTGGGATGGGATGGGAGCTTGTGTCGCTGGATGAATGTCCGGATTTCTAATCTCCTTGAGACATGGGGATGAGGTTAAAATGAGTGAATTGATCCGCCTCGAATCGATTTGAGCGGCAGAAGTTGCCTGGCGGCTAATTTGGAACCAAAGCAATGGGATGGAACCTGAGATATTATTATCCAGATGTTGCTTGTATCTCCGATGGGGGTTTGGTTTCTCCAGAGCCGAGTCAATCAGAAGTCGACGTTGATAAGCGTGGGATGAAGGTATCCTCTTGTAGTATCCCTCCTTACATGGAGGCTCGTTGAAGCTCGTTTCGCCTTGCCTGCCACTTGGTCTGTCTCATGGGTTCCCTCTATGCTGTTTCGTCATGAGCGACTTCGGACATTGGTGAGGCTGTCTAATGATTCGGCGCTTATACCGCGCCGTGGCACCTGTTGCCGGGTTAAAGTCCGGTGGAGCATCTCAGCCAGGCTTGGAAATATTGAAGGACTGGGCTGGGCTGAGTATTTGCGGCCTTTTTCTTTGGGCTTCTCCGTATCCGCCTTTCGGGGCAATCGGTACGGATTTGCGAACTAAGGCGCGTTGGGGATCGGGCTACTGTCCGATGGTGAACTCGATTGGCACGGCAGTGATTACACGGGCCCGGAGGACGTGGGTCCCAACACTCGGACAAGATGACATGGCATGGCATGGGCTTGAGTAGGTAAGGAGAAAGGCTGGGCTGGACTGGAGGCTATCCCAACAAGCCGTAGCTTTGAGGAGGATGGAGATGGAGAGAATTTGATATCATGCAGGGGGCTTATTCATTGGGGGTATGGTTTGAGATGACTGAGCTCCAGCTGCAGAATACTGAGGCGAAACGGAAGCCCGGAGACCACGGAAAGCAAAAGGCATGGAAACTGATATGCGGCGAGGTTTGTACGAGATTTGTATTGCTTGTGTCACGGTTTCAAAAATCTTGGTAAGCTTTGGGGTTCATCTTGGGGGTAACACCGCAGCAGCACCGCAGAGTCGTCATAACGTTGGAGCTGAGGGGCGTAGAGGGGGGACCTGGAGGGGTAACGCTGCGAGGCCAAGCCAAGGAGCTACCCGCTAAGAATTGTGAGGGAAAAATCCATCTCTGGAACTCGGTGTCCGTGGTTGATGGACCCCTACTAATATTGATTGGGCCAACCAGCAACTGGACGACCAGGGGCTGAGAATGCTAAACAAGGGAGGGAGGAGGGGCATCACCTCAGTCATGATGATGGTGCTGAGGAATTGATCAAAAGTTTGTTGTATAACTGCAGTATTCGCAAGACGTTTGGGAAGTGTAAAGCAAGTTGATATGCGACCAGTGAGGAATATGAGCAACAGGGAAAGTAAAATGCCGCAAATGTCCAAACGGGAACAGCAATCTATCTCCCAAGTCTCGATACGTTTGGCTCGTCTAAGAGGTAAATGTAAGAAAACATCGTCCGTCTCAGTCTCGGCCGCACCGCAGTGACGATGACGATGCGCAGTTGAAAAGAGCCCCGCCAATCAAGGCGGGCTCTCCACCATTCTTGGCGTTATGCCCGGCCAAACTTGTTCCATCTGCGCCGGATGTCAATTGGATTGAGCGCTTTGAGGTGCATTGCGTTGCTTAGTTGAGCAAGCGGTCGAAGAAAAAGGTGGGCATCCATACCAAACCTTAGAAGGTGAGGTGTGCAGTCGCCCTGCCATGCCATGCCATGCCATGCGCTGCGCTGTGCGGTGCGGAGCGGACAAGGTACCGAGTGCCCAACTTTAGCAGGAGTGTGACAACATCCATCCATCGCACTCACGTTCTTCCTCCGTGCTCGGGTAGATTATATTTCTCTACAACTTTTGATCTCCTCCCACATCCTTCTTCTTTTTCTTTTCTTTCTCCTCTTCATACATCCTCACAAACCTCATTCTATACCCATACCCCTCGATCGCACATAATTAGCCCATCATGTCTGGCCCTGTGTAAGTTCAAAGCTCCCCTCATCATACACCTCATACCTCAAGATTTTACCCCACCACCCCGCCGTGATTGCTCCATGGCGATGCTCTCATGTCCTCATTTCCGCGCGCTCCGGGCGCTGCGTTGAGAGACATGAAGCAATCGCAGCGGTGAGCTTGCGCCTGGAGCAATTCTACGCGTGGTGTTGTTATCGTCCATTGTGAACATGGCTCATGTTCTTGAGGCAGAGCTCGTCTCGCTCACCTCAACCTGGGCGCCCCTCAACAACACAATTCCTCTACCTCACCCTCAAGCTCTGCTGCAACTCAAAATGCGACGAATGCTGACCATGTGGCAAGTGCGGATCTGGGCCTCATCGGCCTCGCTGTCATGTAAGTTACCACTCCAAAAACTCTCTGGTGCTGCCAGCGACAGCTCATACTCATACGCTTCACAGGGGACAGAACCTTATTCTGAACATGGCTGACAACGGCTTCACCATCTGCGCCTTCAACCGAACCGTCTCCAAGGTCGACCGATTCCTGGAAAACGAGGCCAAGGGCAAGTCCATTGTTGGCGCCCAAACTGTCGAGGAGTTCGTCAGCAAGCTCAAGTCTCCTCGCCGTGTCATGCTCCTGGTCCAGGCTGGCCAGGCTGTCGACGACTGGATTGAGAAGATCCTGCCCCTTCTTGACGCCGGCGACATCATCATCGACGGTGGCAACTCTCACTTCCCCGACTCCAACCGCCGCACCAAGTACCTTGCTGGCAAGAACATCCGCTTTGTCGGCTCCGGTGTCTCCGGTGGTGAGGAGGGTGCCCGATATGGCCCCTCTCTCATGCCCGGTGGTAACGAGGAGGCCTGGCCTCACATCAAGGACATCTTCCAGAGCATCGCCGCCAAGAGCGACGGTGAGGCTTGCTGTGAGTGGGTTGGCGACGAGGGTGCTGGTCACTACGTCAAGATGGTCCACAACGGTATTGAGTACGGTGACATGCAGCTCATTTGCGAGGTAAGAAAGAATCAAAAATAGGACAATTAAAGTGTAATGAGACTAACCCTTTGACTTACAGGCTTACGACATCATGAAGCGCGGCCTCGGTCTCTCCAGCAAGGAGATCGGTGACGTTCTCGCCAAGTGGAACAAGGGCGTTCTGGACTCTTTCCTGATCGAGATCACCCGCGACATCATGTACTTCAACGACGACGATGGCACTGCCCTCGTTGAGAAGATCCTCGACAAGGCTGGTCAGAAGGGTACCGGCAAGTGGACTGCTGTCAACGCTCTTGACCTCGGCCAGCCCGTAACTCTGATCGCTGAGGCTGTCCTTGCCCGATGCCTTTCTGCCATCAAGGACGAGCGTACCACCGCCTCCACCAAGCTCGAGTTCGTCAGCCGCACCACCAAGTTCGAGGGCGACAAGGAGCAGTTCCTCGAGGACCTTGAGCAGGCCCTTTACGCCTCCAAGATCATCTCTTACGCCCAGGGCTTCATGCTCATGCAGGAGGCCGCTCGTGAGTTTAACTGGAAGCTCAACAAGCCTTCCATCGCCCTCATGTGGCGTGGTGGCTGCATCATCCGATCCGTCTTCCTCAAGGACATCACCCACGCCTACCGCAACGAGCCTGAGCTCCAGAACCTCCTGTTCGACGACTTCTTCAACAAGGCCATCCACAAGGCTCAGCCTGGCTGGAGAGACGTTGTTTCCAAGGCTGCCCTCCTTGGTATCCCTACTCCCGCCTTCTCCACCGCTCTGTCTTGGTTCGACGGTTACCGCACCAAGGACCTCCCCGCCAACCTTCTCCAGGCTCAGCGTGACTACTTCGGTGCTCACACCTTCCGCATCAAGCCTGAGCACGCCAGCGAGAAGTACCCCAACGGCCAGGACATTCACGTCAACTGGACTGGTCGTGGTGGTAACGTGTCGGCCTCTACCTACCAGGCTTAAGAGGCTTGTTGGGACAAAGAGGAGGAATGATGTTTGGTTAAGGAATAAATATCGTCGGGCCGTACGAAGCTCGATAGCTGCGTCTTATCAAAAACTGTGATTAGGTACGCAGGAACACGCTGGCGCTGCAAGGATAATGATGAATGGGCTGGTATGGATTTAGAAAGCTCAAGTGATGAATTTCGGGTTCGCGAATAGGACCCGACAACCAATGAAAATAAAATTAAGTTCAAATATTATTCTCGAATACCGACTTGAAGATGTGCAAGTGAGATTTTTCATTTATAAACGTGGCATGAAATGTCTCATGAGTCTATTGAGATTTAGAAGAGATGGACTATCAGGTGAAGACGCGAGTAAACGGACCCATTTTTATTAACTGTATAAAGTAACCCTCATTGGTCAGACGGGTACTGACAGCCTTGTCGCGAGAAGTTTGGAGCCGCGCAAGGGCATCGTCGCTCACTTCTAACAACTCCATCGCATATCATCGTTGATTGCGCCACGCCATTCCCTCACCGATTTCCGGTCAATCACCTCATCAACACTTTTATACGCCAAAATCTCAGCAACGCGCAGCTTAATAAGAAATTAATCGCGTAATTAGAGACACCGACACGCCGTCCATCGTCCATCGCGACGCTCGCCCAACATGGCTCAACCAGATCCTAGCCAGGGCGTCCCTCAGGACCTTGTATGTTTGCAATGCGCAATAAAGAAAATGGCGTCGCAGTATCTCTCTAACAGCTTTGTAGATGCCCCATGTCCATCTCATCTCGTCGTTTCGATACCCGGTGATGCCTCGACTCGATCTGAACGAAGTTGCCAAATGGCTTATGAGCGCACCCCAAGTCGCGCGAGACCGTGCGCCTTTCTTCTGGACATATCTCGATAAACCGACAGACGGCACGATACTCTTGACTTGGCAGCCCCTCCAGCGCTTGGGAACCAACTTTGCAACCGATGGCTATGTGTGGGCGCCCCCGGAGCAGATCTACAAGCATGACCTGGGCAATGGACTGGTAAGGTCTAACGGAGTTGGAGGGATGAACACAATGCTGAACTTATTTAGATGCTCGAGATTTACTACCAAAAGGCCGGTTACTTTCCCGGTGAACAATACGCTCTCCACGCTCGTCGACGATGCCGATTAGTCCCTGTCCCTGGTCACCCCAACCCTCCTCAACCGGACATCGGTCTATTCATCGTGCACTACGGACCTGCCGAACCGAATGACAGAGTTCCCACCTCTATGATTCCCTTTGACGAAAGGGTCAACAGTATTATGCAGCAACGCCACTTTTTGCAGCGTGCTGGCCAGATTCGTCGCAAGGAGTTCATGTTGTCCGACCGAGTAAACTGGCCTACTCTGCCAGACCTCACACGACAACAAGTACCTCCCCAGATGGCACCTCGGGGTGTTCCTCAGCAGATGGCATATCCGACACAGGCTACACCGGGTCCTCCAGCTAAGCGAGCGAGGCATGCGACGAGCCAAGGTGGTCAGGCGCCCCTTCCTGGAATGCCTCAGCTCGATGCTGCTTTCGACGATGAGGAGGATGTCTCCCGGGGCGACATGTTCGACCATCTTACTCCGAGAGAGATTTCCCTGAGCCGGTATCAGCAGAATCATGAGTGGATGGAGGAAATCCTCTCGTCTCCTTACCGGATAAGCCAAATCACCCCGGCCGACCTCAACCTTGGTTTCAAGGGTGAATTGGCGTCGCTGACAGAGGGAATCTTCCCTGCTCAGGGGGTTGAAGCATCTACATCCGTACCCGATAAGCCCTATATCGGTCGTCTAGACCCTGAAAAGGCGGACGAATTTCGAAAGCGAGTTAACGAGCACATCGAGTCTACTAAAGCCGAGATTGAGAAGATGCAGGCTGCTCACGCCGAGGCTCTTGCAGTGTTCAAGAAGAGCTCCGTCCTCAACACCAAGGAGAAAGAGCTTCGAAATGTTGTTGAGGGCACAGGTACCGAGGTTTGGCGAATCGAGGGTAAGGTAGACCCGCAAGATGAGGACCACGCTCCTCGCCCCGTCAGCAAGAAAACAGTCGAAGAGATAGTATCTGAGGTTGAGAATGCTACTGGGAAGAAGGTCGATGCCAAGCCGACGGTGTCTCGAGTTCAAGATGGAGGTTATCAACCACCAGCACCAGAACCCGCTCAGCCTGCAGCTTCACAACTGTCCCGCCAGCCCTCGCAATCTGGCTCACAAAACAGCGGCATCATGATTGGCGAGTCTGATATCGATATGGGCGGCACTGTTGCTGGACTACTCGACCAGATGCATACTGGCATTTCTACAACATCTACGCCCCTAAATACCTTTGGAACCCCTCAACCTCAGTTGTCAGCAGCTCAGTCGGGAGCTGGAACTCCTTCCAACCCCAATGTTGCACACTCAGGCCCTAGTGGAGATGTGACCATGGGCGGAACTCAGGGACCCAAGGACAACGCTGCTACAGCGCCTGATCAAGGAACTGGCAGCGGAGATTGGGTTGTCGTGCCTAAAGATGGCGCTGCGCAGGACCACTCTAACCAAGGACCGGGCTCAGGCACTGCATCTGCCAATGCAAACACTCCCAACGCACCAGGAATCGATGCAGCCAAGTCGGTAGCTAAGACTGCCTCTGCCGGTGCCACACCAGCGGCTGGAACACCAGGTGGCTCTGTTTCCTTCGACCAGAACGACTTCAGCTCCCTTGGCGACCTAGACACAGCGGGTGACGCCCTGGCAAGCTTTGACGGCCCTACGCTAGATGGCTCAGCAGGTGAGCTTGGTGAAGGTCTAGATCTCAGTATGGACATGGACGACTCGGCATTCGGTGATGCCTTTCACGGCGTCGAAACCTCCGGGACTCCCCAGGGCCAAGACATGTAGAGCATGACACCACCCGGGATATATGATGAGCAGTAAAGAAAATGCAAACCCCGATCCGATGAAAAGAGGCGGGAGTATTATTGAAAGACGGAAATGGTTCTCAAGACGTCGGAGAATGGCGTGTTCTTTGTTATCGAAGGAGTTTCTTTCCTTTGATAAGGGGTGCCTTTTGGACTTTTGTAATTTGTAAGAGTTTTTTTATATCTTTTTTCCTCTTCTCATCAAGGCTGGTCATAGTGTTAAGCTGTCCTGCCTACGTGATGAAGAAGAAGCTTGTAGATTGAAGGGACAAGGAAAATTCTAAACAGAGATAAATATCACCTATCCTATGCCTGGTCTATGCTTATCTTGAAAGTCTGTAGTGGTGCTTATGTGCTGTAGTCACTCGGGGTTTCTGGTACGTCAAAGTGATGAATATGGTTTCTTCCTTCAACTCTGGCGAAATGCGAGATGATGAAAGAACTTGAGTCCATTGCAATAATGACGACCGGGACGATGGAATGAGAACATGCGCAGAGACAGTGCCAGGTGCCGCCCCTTCAATCCCTATCGAGATCATCGTTCGTGACGTTTCTAAGACTTATATCTCACCGTGGGCCCAGATAGCACCATGTGTACAGCAATGATTACGATGATGAGCGTACGTAACCAAGCAAATGTTACAACTAAACGAATGTATTATACAACCTAAAGAGGGCTTTTCTATATTCTATCAGTGACAAGTTCCCAATCACATTCCAACAAAGCTCATTTGACAAATGAAATCTGAACCAGGACTCCGATCCAATCCATCCCTATCCATACAAGTCTTTTACAAAGGAAAAATGATCAGCGCAACTCAAGGCATGCCAGCTCTCAAGTTATCGTATTTACTCGTGGGGTAGCTGAGAAGATTGTTGATTTTCTCAACGGTGCCCATGGCGCGTCTTACACCTGCAACAACGCTCGAGGATCCGGACTTGTCACCACTCGCCTCCCAGTAAAAAGCACCACCAAGACCATTTTGGCTGATATAACCAGCCTTGGCTTTACCTGAGGCGATATTGTCGAATGTTACAAGCTCCCGCTTCTTGCTATCGTAGGTGTAGGTGGCCATGACATTGGAATCAAAGTATTGTGTGGCACCGGGCCTGGGTAAGACTTTGAGTAGGAAAGTTCCTTCTTTGTTGTCGCCACCTATGCCCGAGTAAGACTTGCCCAGTCCGTCCGTGTTGAGAAACGAACGGCCGTATAGAGCCATACCCATAAGGATCTTTCTCGCAGGAACGCCAGCAGCGATGTAGTCGCTAATAGCCTGGTGGGTACTGAACTTTGTTGAAACAGGATTGGACGTAGACAAGTAAACGTTGGACTGGTGACCTGTGGTAGTGTCCCATGGGCCAGCGTAGTCGTAAGCCATAAGATGCCACCCATCGAGCCAAGGGTCCATTCCCTTCATGTCCATGATGTTGTAGTTATTGGCACCGGCTGATGTGGCAACGGTGAGCAGGAAGTGGTAGTTGAGCTTGTTAGTTTTTGAATATTGATCCAGGGCTTTTCGCAAATTTGCAAGTATGAGAACATAGTTGCGAGCCTCTCGACTATTCTTAGGATATTCCCAATCAATGTCAATGCCATCAAAGCCCCAGTCGGTGATCAGCTTTACTGCGGTAGAAATGAACCGTTGGCGACGAGCCTGCGTGCTCACGCCGGAGGCAAGATTTGGGCTTCCACCCCAACCTCCAATCGAAAGTAGCACCTGTTAATGAGTCTTAGCATCTTCACGTCGAGCGTTTGGATCTTTTGTAATAGAATCACCTTTAAATTGCGGTTCTTTTTCTTGAGAAGATAAAGCTGTTTAACACATCCATATACGTTGTTTCCTCCGCCCCCAGCATCACTCGGATAGAGCATATCGGTGTCCGCATTCCTGTCCGATCCATATCTACCAACTTGTCAACAAAATTCCCTTTAGGAGTCGGTGATTTAACATGTTTACTTACACAGTTCCGTCATCAGGGTTCACCAGCGCAAAGGAGTAGAGGACATGTGTGATCTCCTTTGCCGGAATATCTTGAGGCTGAAAATTCGCCCCGTAGATACCCCTAGTTCTTCATTATTAGTACCCACTAGTGACCCAAAAAGGTGGATGAACTCACCAGTTTGTGAAGTAGAGGATGTTTCGCTTTCCAGCACCCCGGGCCTCTAGACGAGTGGGAGTGTCGTTGGCGTCATCCTCTTCATCAAAGTCACCACCGAAGCGGTTCTGGTAGGGGCCATCGTCCTGATCATTGGCAGGCTGTTCGTCATCGTGGCTCTGATCAGTCTCGTTGTTGGCTGGAGTGTCCTGTGACTCCTCGTCAGAGCCGTTGCCAGACTCGTCCTGGTCCAGGTTTGGGAAGTCTGAGGGGTTGTATTCAGAGTCTTCCTCCTCAAAGAACTCGTTGTCACCGTCTGTCTCATCTCGCTTTAAAAGTTCAGGCGAAGAAGAAAAGGCAGGCTCGTCCTCGTTGTCGTCCTGATCGTTGTAAGCCCTCTGCTGGGGGTCAGGAATGGCGGTCTCCTCAGAAGCATCTTGGTCATCTGTATCTGTTGAGCGAGTGTTGTGCTTGGAGGTGCCCCAGGGGCTCTTTGGTGGGATGAAGGCGGGAAGGGTATCCCGAGGAACGTCGGCGGTGGCCTGAGTTTGTTGAGGCTTACTAGGACCCCGGAAAGGCGCTTTAGGTTGGATAAAGGTAGGAGTATCGTTGTCATCGTCATCCTGGACCTTTGCAACCGTCTTCTTCTTGAGAGACTCGACCTGAACAGAGCTGTCCTCATTGGTGGTCTTTGACCTGCTTGACTTGGGAACAAAAGGCATCTTGGGTGGGATGAATTCGGGGACGACTGTCTCCTTTGGATCATCTGAATCAGCAGCGGTCGTGGTCTTGCGAGCTTTGGTGTGAGGCTTCAGTGCATAAGGCATCTTGGGGTTAATGAACTGGGGTGCGACAGTCTGTTCTGGTTCGCGGCGGACAGATGTTGTTGTTTTCTTGCCTTGCTTCTCGCCGTGTGTGTGCTCGATGTGCCCATGGAGATGTTGATGTCTGGCTTCCAGATTTCTGGGTTCCACTCCAGGGGCGGCAAAAGCTGCTTGCACCAGGAGGGGCGCAATGAAAATGAGTTGCTTGAGCATATCTGGTATTCAGATAAGAAGCTGAGGTAAAAGAAACCCGAAGGTGTAATCGTCCTCTAACTTGGAGTCTAGACGATGGATGGTGATGATGAGTCGAGTCGAGTTGAGATGGATAGTACCAATGCTTCTTATAAGGAGTGAGGATAAGCTGTGTGTAAAGGAGTGACACCTCGTGATGTTTGAGATGGTGTTCAAAAGCAAGTCAAAGGGGTCCAACAGTCTTTCGAGGGAAGTTAAAACTGAGACAAGATGCTGAAGCCGGGCTGGTTATGAGACAAGCACCAGGGTGACGAAACCGGAAGATGATGAACCACTTTAAAGAATGAGACGAGGTCTAGGAACGAATGACGTTGGTTGAGTCGTGATGAAAAAGGAATGGCTCAAGGGTGAGATCAGCTTGGAGAGAAGGGGAGGCAAGGAGAGACACGGGAATCGAGGCAAATTTATGACCCTGGAGATGAAGACCAGACGCCACTTGATCGATCCCGGTAGGGGATAGTAACTCGATCCTGAACGAGTATAGCATGTTGACGAAAGCGTATCTTGGCCGCGTGTCGGTCAAAAGACGCCTCCAAGCATGCTGCGGAAAGCAACGCAGACCCCCAGTCTAGGCGATGCCGTTCTCGACTGGAGACATCTTGACGCCGGATGAGACATGGAGAGCAAAGTCTTGGAGCTTATCGAACGCCACACGCCCTTAAAACGTGGGCTTGGTATGTCTTGGGACCCTGAGGAGGAATGCGCTTAGTGTCTGGAACCAAAGACTGATAGCGCTAGAGAGGGATGGCGGGAGTCTAAGACATGGTGTTGATTATCAATGGTGCAAGTCGATGTCTTTTTTCCATGGATGGCATGGTAGATAGAGTAGAGTTTTTTCGTGCTTGGGAGAGAGTCCGCAGGCTTCGATCTCATGGTTGTGGTAGGCGCGAAATCGGTGATGATGGTACTCCGTAGTGGTGTTGATGATGAAAGGATAGAGTTTAGGTAGGCCATCAGATAGCCGATAGCCAATCCGAATCGCGTCGGGACCTTACAGGATGGCAGTTGTTCCTGCGTAAGCCTCTTTCCGTTCTATCGATTTTGCGCCTTCTGTTCCTGTTCCTGTTCCTGTTCCTGTTCCTGGCCCGTTGATTCTTTCTAATTTGGCGGCAGTTACTGTTGCATGACACGTGTAAGTCAAATCAGGGGATTTAATATATGGTAAAGTAAGGATGAAAATATCGATTTTCTTATTATTCATATTCAAACCCATAAAGGGAGAAATATCCAATTAATTCACTCCCTCGATCGACCTCAAACCACCCTCGCAAGGGCATGCAAGACGCCGCTCCCGATAATGTCTTACTCCTTCCCTTGCGCTCCCGCGTTTCCCAGGGCGCAAGACTTCCTTCAATGATTCACATTTACAGTCACTTCTATACTATCTTTAGTCTCATCAGAGAGCCTCGTTCAAGATCAACGGCTTCAACATCAAAGGGTCTGGATCATGATCCAGAACATGAACGTTAGTAAAGGCGTCGCCGAGACTCATTCTGGACTTTTCAGCGGATCAATCCGTTGCATTTGCTTACTCTCGGTCAAATTACAACATGCCCGAGCGTTGATGATTTGAAATAAACAGTTCCCTTCTCTTACTTGTTCCTGATTCATACTCTTTATGGCGGCAGGGTTGTCACTAGGGGTCATGATTACAGATATGGCTTACACTAACACTAGATTAGTGAAGCCATCATCAATACGGACAATACAGTAAGTACTAGCTAAACCCTTTAATGGCGTTCCAATTGTCACATTGCATTCCAGCCGCCCTCAGAATCGATTCAATAGCTATCCGATCACCCGTTTGCATCGAAAATTCTGCTGCCTATCTCTGATTCAGGACATCACTTATATGCTCTAGGGCCCCAGCAACTAGTTAGGCTATCGCTTTGACCGACCTCGTCACCATCCATGAAGGTCAGGCGCATCATACTTACGCGGCTCTTTAGGCACAGTGAGCAGCGACAGGCAATAACGTTACCTGTGACTCAATAACCGTTCAAAACATCTTTACATGCCAACAGTGTCACATGAGTGAGATATCTAACGACTCATACCACAGCAGGGCTGTATGTAGACGTTGAGACTCGACATCGATTCTTGAATGTTCTTCGTTGTTCCCCATTTTATACTCATCTATGGATTATCATAATCTAAGAATAGGGTTCTACCTAAGTTTTTTGCGTCTAGTTTGCCACTTATCTCAAGATTTCCAAGGATCGCCTACCAAATACGCCGCATTAGCATAGGATATATCAGTTACGGCAAAACAAATTGGAACAAGAATACAGCCACTAAAGTATAGAGAAAAAGAAACTTCGAAACTGTTGCGAATACTAGTATAAACGAATGTGTATGCTACAAAGACCAAAATATCACCAACCACAACATCCAACCATACGAATCTATTATGAGTGTCGCTATGCAATACTTGCTGAACATCAAATACACAATACATAGCTCCCACTCCAGCCATCCCATCCTAAACAGCTACATTCGTCCCCCTCTGGTGTAGACTCCATTTCCTTGTCTCCAGAATCTGCCGCTGTCTCATACTCGCACCACGAGCCAGTCCCCCATCATAGCCTTCCTTCATACCAGAGTCGATAGTTTCGAGCTCAGCCAGCTCCTCCCCAGCCCGCGGCTTCTCATCACGCCTTGCAGAGAGATAAAAGAAGTCCCAGATGAAACTGCGCTCCAGCTTGCGTGGCTTGCCGTCGGCCGTCCAGTACCGCTCCTCGCTGAGCTCCTGCGAGAGATGACGCCGGAAATATCGGTCCTGGGTAACCCACCAGGCACGCCAGGCGAACAGGATCAGCAGTGTCAGAGGGACAGCCGTTGCCCAGTAGTACCAGAAATTCTCTCCGAAGCGGTTCACTTTGACTGCTTGGTCCATGGTCCCTGGGGAGTCTCCCCCATCTTCTTCGTCTGGGCCAAGCCAGTCGAACATGGACATGCCAAAGAGCGTGCCGAGAAACTCGCCAGGTAGGAAAATCGCGGTGATGACAGCCAGGGCCTTCATGGAGGAACTATCGCGCGAAGAGGCTACGGCCATTCGAGCATTCAAGATGTTGTCTTCCTGGGCCATCTTACTGTAGATCTGAAACGTGTAAGTGTATGTTCATCTAGGGAATAATACTTGATACTCACCATGTCAATCTGTGCACGGCATCTAGCCTCGGACATGCGTCTATCCGTTTCAAGACCCATGCAGAGACGCAGAAGTCCATCAAGGTACTGTCTAATCTCGTGCCAATGAGGTCCGAGAGAATCACCATCTGTCACTTCATCGGGCAACTGAAGCTTGGGAAGATCTCTGGGTGGCATAACTGGACTCACAGGAGGAGGTCCTCCTGATGGGTCGGCAAGGATTGGACTCAACATGCTGAGATCTTGACCGAGGTGAGAATAGTTTCCCATACGTTCATTCAGCTCGTCACCAGCCAGGATCAAGACTTTTACAGCGCGCTCCATCCAGCGGATTGTATCGAGAAGTTTGATTGTATCCTTGAGAACCTCATGCGCTCTCTTCATGAGCTTGGTCATAGTCATCGGGCCCCAAGTAATCCTAGCCCCATCCTTGCCATTGCTGAACGTACGACTAAGGCGCCTCCCAGAGTCTGGTGCGTCGAAGCCGGCAATGTTACTGACATCATATTCCAGATGAGCCACATTAGAGTTGTTCTCAATGACAGCTTCCTCGCAGCGCATAAACTGCACTTGAAGTAGCACAACGGGTGTGATGAGGGGATGCGCCCAATGGGCCCTGCACGACTCCAGACGGTGATCATACTCGTCGAGGTCATCCAGATTGTGCCTTCGCGGCTCCCATGACTGCCGAACCAAGATAGTTGCAGAGCGTTCGCGGACATTGTATGTCATGGAGAGAAAATCGCAAGGCGTTTTTGGCATCTCGGAGAATGCGAGGATGATGCCTACTATGTCAGCTGCATTCTTATGAGGGATTGAGGTTCTACATACTCAATTGGGACTTGTCTTTGGACCAGAACCTGGATTCCGTCGTGGTACGGGTCGAATACTGCAGTGTAGCAGGATGGAGGTTCATTGCCGCCAGGTCATCAACTGTCATGCTGAGAATGTCGCGACCGCCATCGTAGATGGTTTTGCGTTTGAAGCAGATGCTGTGCCAAGTTAGAATACATTGTCCATGATGTTGACTGGGTATCCGGAAACCCACACTCTGCGAATTCGGCCTTCCATGCCGGCTGATGTTGCTTCGTCATCGTCTGGTTTGCGAAAAGTGCCCTTATAGAAGTCAATCTACTGTTTTCTTATTTAGCTGATATATACTAACCTCACGATCAAGCATATATCCGCGACGAAATGCTAGATCAAAGAGAGCGGTGCCAGACGTGTCATCGCGAGTAAAGTGATGCGCAATATGATCATCATCGTCTGCCCAAGGATCGCGAAGAGTCGCGGGTCCAGGTTCCTCTGGGCGCTTAAAAACGACGTACTCATCATATTCAATGTTGGACGGAGTGTCCTTTGCAGTAATTAGAACTTGGCTAGAGCAGGCCTTCTGATCATAATTGAACAGATCCAGGCCGTGGTGTACCAATCCCATTAAGGCGGTTGCGCGCCGCCGCCGGAGACCGACAGCGTAGTCTTGCGAGACTTGAGAAGAACAGCCACCCTCTTGAACGGGGCGGAGAACTCTGGATTCATGAGATTCTGAGGTTGTCAAGCTTGAATCGAATTGGTTGATACTTGGCTAAGGTAGGTAGTGTTGGTGTTGGTGTTGAGCGGGGGATGTAAGCGAGGAAGATGTCCTTGCACGCACGCAATGTCATCGAGCGTCAAGCGGCGGGTTAAGCCTGTTTATGAATTGTGAATTGTCCTGTGAAGGCTGACTGCCAAGACATCGTTCATCAGCCCCAAACCAGGGGGCCTGGTTCATTGAGAGCCCAAATCGCGGCGTCGCATCCATCTCCGGCGTCGGGCAACGCATAACATCGTCATGGGGCCACTTGGGGGCTGGGGTAGAGATTCCCTCAGCCTCGCTAGAACGTCTTTTGATTAAAGGATGCGGCTCAGAGACCCGTTGACGGCCTCGGGTCGGCGAATGAGGGTGGTTGCAGGGTCTCCGGGGGTTCCAGCTTCGGGGGAATCGGTCCCGCACGGAACGGGGATCGGAGGTTATCGGTGGTGGCTTAGATCCGGGGAAAAGAGAGCGTAGGATATGGAGACTTTTCATTAGTGAGCTGCCATTCTGGGTTTATCTCGGGCGTAAAGATTGAGGCGCAGGTGTTCGTAGTGACATTGGACCAACATCACGGGACTCATCCCTCGCACTCATAGCCGTTTACGGTAAGAAGATATCAAGCCTTGCTGCCCAACGAAATAAATATGTTTTATACGAGCTTCAGCATTATTTCTCTCCAAAGAAGGCGATAGACTTAGATAAGATAACTCACAGTTATTAGTCACGAAAAGACCTATACTGTACATGCTTTGATGGTATTAAATGAAGTTATTAGAATAATTCACAATAGGGTTTTAATTATAGTAAATATAAGTCCTAACAATCGCACTTTTACGCCTATAATGACCTTTCTACAGAGATAGCAACCTGCTTACTGCCTTCGAGCTGAGTAGAGCTGAGTAAGAGGTTGAGATGAGAAACCCAGCGCTTACATCTCGGTCCATCGACGAGGAAGCAATGCTAGTGGCGAAATATGGTGGTATAAGTGGTCTCATATTTGGTTTCACGAATGAGGTCAAGAATTGCACGAAGATCTTTCGGGTGCAGGAGTTGAGTGTCTAACTGGAGGCGGAACATTCCAACTCGACATCGTCAATCGAGCTATTGAAGACTAAGCTTGTAGGCCAACCATCCGAGTCGTCGTCGCTGGTAAGTCAACTAACCAAGCTTCTATCACCCTTAGGACTAAATTCGTAATAGAATCATCATAAGACGCGTGAGAACCTCCTCTAAATTATGGGCCTTTGATGAAGATTTTAGGGTCAGTCTTATGGTGGATTCTTCGTGAGCAACTCGAAATGACAACCTGGGAACAGCTGGTAGACCTCACTGTCATTGCCTTGTG
>JABEXW010000414.1:0-34796 GCA_013266185.1 Fusarium sarcochroum | reverse complement strand
ATCTTCTAGCACATACGACCAAAGGTAGTGGAAAATACGGGATCCCGTCCGCTCTCCCTTAGTCAAGCCACTAACCGGCGGATTAGTAGTTGGGTCGGTGACGACCAGCGAATCCCCGCTGTTGTATGTTTTTGCCCCTGTGATTACTTTTGTTCCGGGCGTATATGACCCTTCGAGCCTCGTCACCATGAACAGCGAGCCCCTCTGCGTTGTATCTAAACCACAGTCGCTGTGGTTACGTATTTATTGTCCGTCTAATAATATTGTCTTTATATTTCTAAAGTGAATCATCAGTGTGGGAAGTTGGAGACACAGGTAGGGCGAGTACTTACCCGGCATCCATCCATTTGACCCATACAACACCACCTGGCTATTTGCCTCTGTAGAGCTCGCGTTCAACTCCTTGATGGCAAGATCAAACAGCTCCTGGCATTCAGCTAAACCAGTACAAGACTCCTCAGTGTCCGCATGGTCAGGCCCAAGTGTCTCGCGACGAAGACGAACGCAGTCTTTGTACAGGTCAAGAGCGTCGCCTAACACTTGGACTCTGATAGGCATATCTGGATCACAAAGTTCTCCCATCATCTTCCAAGTATCTGCGAGGATTTGCATACTTAGAAGCGTTGTTGGATGATCTTCTCCTAACACGTTCTTCCTTGTGTCCATCACGCGTTGTTGCAGCTCCTCTGCCTCGCCTAAATCACCCTGGTAATACAAAGACAGCCCGAGGTTGGCCATGCTTATCAGAGTTTCAGGGTTCTCCTCCCCAAGAATTCTCATTCTAATTTCCAAAATGTGCCTGTGTAGCTCTATCGCTTCCTCATATCGGTTTTGACCGTGAATCGTTACAGCAAGGTTGTTCATGCTGATGAGCGTGTCGAGATGTTCCTCACCCAGGACCCTTTTTCTCACTTCCACCACATGTCGCTCTAGATCTTCTGCTTCATCCGAACGACCCTGTTGACTGATTGTGACAGCTAGGTTGCTCATAGCACCGAGAGTCTGGTAGTACTCCTCGCCGCGAGCGCGCTTCCACGTCTCCATTATGCGAGTTTCTAGCGCTTCGGCTTCGTCAAGACGGTCCTGGCGCCAGAGAGTGGAAGCAAGGTCGGAGAGAATGACCAGCGTTTCTTCATGCTCTTCTCCTAGCAATTCTGTCCGAATGCTAGTCGCCTCTCGCTGCAGTCTCTCTGCCTCAGCAAGTCGGCCTTGGTAGAGGAAGAAACCGCCTACTCTGTGAAGCAAAGATGCTTCAACAAGTCTATCTTCCTTTGAGTTGTTGTGTTGTGCCCCAAGAACAGAATACGCATGCGCGAGGTACGCAGTGCATGCTGGAATCTCTTCAAAGGTGCCGTAGGGGTAAAAGTCTGACACTGCTAGCAGAGCCCATCGTGAAAACTCGGCGATGGTGCCCTTCCGAGCCAGCCAGGTGCGTGTTACCAATTGCACCAGACGATGCATGTTGTGATTTCCACCTCTTTCGGCGCGGATAAAGCAAAATGCTTTGAGAACCCCCAGCGCTTTGACAAGTCGCATCTTGATGTTAGATTCTGCGCGCTTCTTTTCTTCGCTGTAAAACTCTAGAAACTCTAGAGGTATGGCTTGGCGATCGAACAGACTCATCAAGGAGAGAAGTTCACCAGCGAAAGGGTACTGGCGCTCGATCTGTTGGAAGGATAGCATCCAAGTTTGAGCGACGGCACGGGGGGTGTCCGAGTCTCTCCCTACGGCTTCGAACTCTTCGTTCAGCAAATCGACGAGGTCGTTTTCGCTTCCGTCTAAGAGCTCGAGGTATTCGACGACAGTGATAGAGTTCTCCTGGATGAAAGCGGCTGCTTGTACCAATGCGAGGGGTAAGAACTCCAGGCGAGATGAAAGCTGTAGTAGGTCCTTAAGGGGCTCATCTCCTTGTTGTAGCCCCTGACGCAGAAGCTGAGTCGACTCATGTTCGTCCATCTTGCCCACTTCGATGGGACGTTTCCCCTTTGTAAGTCTTGAGCCTACTTGCATATTCCTCGTTGTAACGAGAACAGTACCATTAGCACACTCGGGTATATATTGGCCCAGACTATCCTCGGAATTGGATGTAGGTCTGGATGGCTCGTCTGACTGGGGAAAGAAAAGTTGCATATCATCGGCATTATCGATGATCATCAACCATTGACCACTTTCCTCACTCGCAAGCCAATCTCTAACTGTCGGTAAGACATCGAAGCTCGGATCCTCATGTCCTGGGATCTTGCACTCTTTGGCAATGCCGGCATAGGCTTCAGAAAATCGCTCTGCGCTGCTGGCGTGAACCCAAAAGACTGAAGTGTCTTTAGAGATCTCTTGTAGCCAGTATGCATAAGCCAACGCGATTTGTGTCTTTCTGTTACGAGTTAGTCATAGTAAGTGTGAGCAGAAATCCTTGAGCTTACCCGACTCCACCTAGACCATGGAGTGCAGCTCTCATATGTGCTTTGCCCTGTGATTGAGTATTTAAGTGACCGAGCTGACTTTTCAATAGTTCAAGTATTTCGGATCTTCCCACAAAATCTGGATTGTAGGTATACGGGATAAGACCTGGAAATAATTAGTAGGTAAATCACGAGTTGGGGATATTTGCCCACAATGCGTGACCGCAGTATGCTTCTTAGACTTATTTTGAGTCTGTTGAATCCGCTTCATCCAACGCTTGAGCTCTCCACATATTGCCACGAAGCCCGGCTCACAAGGACCAGAGAACTTCGTCATATCCGCATGGTTCTTGTGTATGCCGATCGCGATGTAACCGGGGAGGATAGCCGAGTGCTTGGGGACGATTAATCCATATCTTTTGGTTGGCAGTTCTTCATAGAAACAGGTGATGTCAATCATGCTATCCTCATCCTTACTACGAGACATGAGAAGAGCCTGGAAACTGTCTTGAATTCGGGCTAATACCTCCGAATCGCGGGTGAGGACTTGAACGATATCGCTGTTGGTCTCCTTGATCACTCCAACGGAGCGTGAGACCAGCTCTCCCATCTTGGCGAGGCTTGATCCGTGGTGAGGCGTTCCAAGAAAGACGACACCTCTTGTGAAGTTTGCGATATCTTGTAGATGTTGCTCAGATCGCTGTTTTGCTGATACAAGTGCCTGATTCCTTCGTGAGTTAACAGGGCTGGTCAGTTGGAGAGAGTGACTTACATCTTGACAAACAAGTCCACCGAGACTATGACAGACAAATATGATAGGGCGCTCGTTCTGATGATATTAGTTAAGCAAAACAAATTCGCATGAGTACTTACTGTATCGTCGCCCTGCCTAAGGGATGCAAGAGCTGTCACGAGATTATGCGCATGGTTCGAAATTCGATTTTGGGACGGAACGTCTTCCTTGTTGACGACAGTTGCATCATACGAGTAAGTGAGAATGCGAGCAGTTCCCAACTCTAAAGGAAGAAGGGCTTTGGGCCATGGCTCATTTGCACTCTTGTCTGTCCACGTCTTTAGACAGTCCCCCTTGAGTCCGTGAACGAAGACAATACTATGCATGATGATTAGACGACAAGCTCATTCCGGGGTATGAGGACTTACTCTATCTCATCGCAATTAGAACTATGAAGTGTCTGTATCCCAGAGTAAAAGAATGTTGTTCTAGATCGAGTGATTGGCTTTGGTGGTGAGTCGGAAGCTGACTTCTCACCAGCGCTGGGAGCCTGAGCTGACTTGGTACGCAAGAGACGTCGCAGAGAAGACAGCATTCTCGGAATTTATCATTAATATTGAGATTGAGATTATGGTACAATTTCTTCAAACTAGACTGGGTCAATGGGGTTTCATAAGAATACTAGAATACAGGGTTGCATGGCTCTAAGCGCCCAGCTCGTCTGCGTATCCTCATAAGCGCCAAGCTGGGCGACTGCGGCGGGGACATGTTTCATCAATCCTGATATCTATAATATTCGTCAAATGAGGACTGCAGTTGAGGTAGGGTTTGATCCTTGTTAAAAAGAAAGATATCGAGCCAACAGACCTATCCCCTGTCACGTCAAGGACGGTTCTTGGCTCAACCTCAAGGCAATGCGTGCGTTTTTTTCCACCACGTCGTCCAACTCGAAGATATTTCAAATCACTGAAATGAAAACTTTTACTAACTGGGAACGGGTAGTTGTATTGCATTATAGCCAGCTCGTTACATAGTTGAAAGCCAATTCAAGAAAAGCATCTCTACGGCTATCAGCGTGTAAGTGCAGGGTAATCGACGCAGCCTCAATAAAGAAGGATTGTCTTTCACTTCAGCGTTCAATCCGCTTGACCAGGACATGTTAAATCAGTTTACTCTTTTAAATGTTTTGATATTAATATTAGTAAAGAATCGACATTAAGTGGAAGAATCCAGGTAACTCAAGTCAGGTAGATGTCTCACTTCTCCTCACTCGCCCACTATGTAGCGTTTTTGACCCACAAACCAGAAATATGATTCAGCCTTAAACTACGAAATATTACAATGCGTTACGAGAATTTGCCAAACAATGATACCTTCCAAGTTTATATGGGAAGAGAACATCTCTAATTCAACAATATGAGGCATAACTTGGCCGCGCTATTCCCTTAGTTTCCGCGCGGTTTCGCGGGCCGGTGCAGATCATACAGCGGTTCCTCTTGGCATCCAAATCCAGCAGACAACATGAAAATCATAGACTAACATGAGCATCATCGAGTGCCTGCATTGAATTCGTCTATTACTCGTATTCATGATTTAAATAAGGCTTCGGCATAAACGTATGCAGTGGCGTTGAATGTCCAAGCATTAAGAGAGTTTTGGCTTTGACATTAAAGGTGAAACTGACTTAAAGAGATTCTCAGGAACATGGACTTTATTTGGGCACACAACGTACAATTGAATTCAACGGATCATTGAATCCTACCCTCCCTACCTGCTTGGGTACCTTACCAGCCCATTCTGACCTATGCTTAACCCGTGTGTAGGCAATCTTGATGTTTAATGATTGTTACAACCCAAAAGATCTTAATACTAGCTCACTAGCACCTAATAGTTTGAACAAGCAGTCAAATCGGCCATAATATCACGTTTCTTCATCGCCATCATGACATCACATGACACTCCATCCCAAAGTCCAAAGACAACATTCCAATTCTTGTAATTGCAAATATCTGATCACGGTCTGATCCATGATCCATCGTTGCTTATCCCAGTCCTCATTTAGCAACACGGATAACCACGAGCCGGCGCAAGGATATCGTTACTTCCGGCCCATCCATCTCACTCACCACTAAGGCAAGTCTAAGCCCTATCTAGTCTCCTAATTTTGTGAGATGGCCTATTCGGAAACACTCAGTTCCTGGCACTAAAGCTGGGGAATCACGGAGCCGCGGGGCAGTGTTGCACGGTAGCATTGGTAATCCTTTTCTCGTGTTCACTACTCCAATGGCTTTCAGCCACACGGCAGATGAGTCGATTCAGAGTTTTATGAAACAGTCTCTGAATGTTGCATTCTGCAGCACGCAATTCGAGGTACTTTTGGTTGTTTCTACTCGGCTTGTCCTACTTGGTAGAATGTCTTGAGTAATGGCTTTTCCAATCGGCGTGAAAGACATCGCCATGCAGATAGCCTCACCACTAGACGCAATAGTTTCTGCTCATCCTCCAGGATGTTGCACTCAATCCCCAAATATCGATGACGAAGCAATATACATTGCAACATGCATCCCCCGCGCTATCGCAATTCTCCGGTCCTAGCCTTGCACCCACAGACAGCCGTGTTAGCCGCGCTGACGGTGGTCTTGTTAGTCTGATTGCAACATCATGGCCAGGCCTAGAACTGTAAGAACTAAGACAATGGGATTCATCCATGGCTAGCACCAGCGCAATTTCATTTGCATTCGCCCTTCTGAAATACATGTCGTCATGATACCTTCAAGCAATCACTTTGGGTGAAGCCCCCTCAAAGGTAACCCTGCCTTAAACTCAATTGTGCAGCTGAGCCTTGCATGAGCCTCCGCTTATTCCGTGTAGCTCATCAAAGTATCGTCTATGGTACTTGTATACCTGTATATATATCCTAAGTGAGTCCCCCCATCAACCATTCTTCTCATCAGTCTATAACATACTCATTCACTGCGTTGCATAAAACATCCTTTTCGTCCATACACAAATCAACATGCGTTTCTCAACAATTTTTGCCTCTGCAGGCCTTCTCGGCTCTGCCGTCGCTGGCATCCTCCCCCGATCCTTCAAGATCCCCTCTGAGAACGGTTTCCCCAACCCCAGCCCTGAGCAGGAGAATAAGATTGCCCTTCAGGCCGGTGGAAAGCTTCCCGGAGGTGCTTTGCCCACCTCACTCGGCCCTGGTTCCACTGTTGCCTTCCAGCTCATTGCCTTCAACGAGCTCTTCGAGACTGCTTACTTTAGCTCTCTGCTCCACAACGTCACCAACGGTGTGAAGGGCTATGAGGTCGAGGGAGAGAAGCGATATGAGGCCATTAAGGTCCTCAAGACTGTCCTTGCTGTAAGTAGACTTGACTTGACCATCACTTACGCCAGTTGACTAACACTCCGCAACAGCAAGAGGAGCAGCACGCTATAGGTGCTCTGGCCATTCTCAAGTCAGCCAAGAAGTTTGCCCCTTCACCTTGCAAGTACAAGTTCCCCGTCAACAACCTCAAGGACGCCGTCCTCCTCGCCGAGACTTTCACTGCCGTTGTCCTGGGTGCTCTCCAGGACGCCAACGTCATCTTCGCCAAGGAGGGTCTTCCCGAGGTTGTGCGCCTCGTCTCATCCGTCATCGGCCAGGAGGGTGAGCAGAACGGCTTCTACCGCGTCTACCTCAACCAGGTCCCCTCTGAGTCTCCCTTCTTGACCACCGTCCCCGCTTCTTTCGCCTGGTCTGCTCTCCAGGGCTTTGTCGTCCCCGGCTCATGCACTGAGGACATCAAGAAGATCCAGCTCCCCATCTTCCCCGCTCTCTCAGTCAACGGTGGTGCCATTGCTGTTATTGAGCCCAAGGACCAGACTCTCAAGTTCAGCGCTACCCTCAAGAAGGCTCCCAAGAAGGACCAGCAGCTCTACATCACCTACACCACTGGCCAGCAGCTTCCCTACAGCGTCAAGGCCAAGAACATCAAGGTCCACGGAGACAGTGTCACTGCTGAGGCCGAGTTCCCCTTCAGCAAGCTTGTTGCTCAGGGCTTCACTCACGCTGCTCTTACTACTTCTGGCGACATCAAGACCCCCGATGATGTCCCCGCTGTCACTCTCGCTGCTCCTGGTCTCATCCAGGTCCAGAACCCCCTTTCTGGTGGCAAGGGAAGCTACTCATACTAAGCAGGCTAGACTGCTAATTCGTTATTCTGGTACTTAATATGTTGGAAAGACTGAACGCTTCGAAATGTTGAAATGTTAAAATGCCCAAAGTTTATGCATTTTATTCTATTTAATGATAATTCCAAATTGATTGGCTACTTCACTGTACCGAAGTCCCAAAAACCCCAAAGTGTTTAAGCCTCGATGTGCTGTAAGATCCCGTCCCTCCATCTCGGGTAATCGGGATGTGTGGATGACGCTTCTATACCAATAATACTATGGCAAATAAGCTGAGCCCCCTCAGCCCTGATGAAATTGGAAAGGAGCTTTGTTCTAGTGAAATCATGGGACGGTAATAGATCTTCGCTAGGCCCCAGCTGCGGCTGATATTACCAGCCTCAAACTTCCAGCATCGGACAGTTCCTGTTTACTTCAAGGTCAGAAAGGATGTTTCACGTGAAACTTATAACAAACATTTCGATGGAATTCAGAGTGTGTCTCATAAGACATGAGATGAGACATCTCACCCCGCCCTCCTGAGCAAATGCTCCTCTTGCCAAGCTATTGACAGCAATGCACCAATGTCATCTTTATAAGGGGCCGAAACTTCAAGGCTATCGATGCTTAAAAGCTAACTTTGAATCATAAATTCGTCGTGCATTAGACCAGGGCCAGTAATGTATCTAATGCTACCTTAAAGCACCCAAAGTCTGGCCTCGTCAGGCACCATCTCGCTGAACACCCTCTTCCTCGCCAGGCTCATCAGGGAGGTTATCGTTCATACGGATAAGTAAGTCCTTAAGCTTGCGGCGATTTCTCCTCCAGGTAATCAGATCCTCCTCCTCTTGATCTCGTATCGAAGGTGTGACTTGGTTACCGTGCTCATCTTTCAGATACTCGGGTACATCCACCTCCTCTGTCACCTTGTTATTGTGTAAACCCCACTCTCCGAGGTTATTTGGTCCATCGCCGACGTGCCATGATAACGGCACTAGATGCGCATCCTCAACATGTTCCTTGAACCCCTCATCGTCCTCAAACTCACAAGGTTCCTCTCGACGCCCGCATTTCCCCCACAGACATTGGATAGAATCGCCATGAACAACGTAAACATGCCGCCGTAGTGTTTCAAGGTTATGTAGTTCAGCCTTGCACTCCCTCCACTCGCATAGAAACGGGAAGAATGGCGCATCCATCTGATAGTAGACAGCTCTCGGTGGGGGCGATGGGAGCTTCGGAGGCCGGCCTCTTCGTTTGGGAAAGCCGGTGGGATGAGGCCGCGGCTTGACTTGTCGGGCCTGCCGGGATGCTGCCGCTGTTGCAGGTAAACCCTTGTGCTTATTGCCTGACCCTTTTGGTCTGCCTCTCTTTCGCGCGTTACTTGCTGACGCTGTATCGCTGGAAACTGCCGTCAATAGTCCGCTTGGACTTGACGTTTTCAGAGCGTTGACTGTATTGAACAATGTCTTGGGTTTTCCCCGCGGGGTCAGATCTAACATGACTGGCACATCAAGATCCTCATCTTCAAGGCTGACCTCCCTGTATGCGTTGAGATGCCTTGGTGACTTGTTGAAAACCACAGCGAGGTTTGACCGGCTATTCGGAGTTAATGTGTCTCGTGGTGATCCTGGATATCGCTTAACCGGGCTTTGGCTGTGACTCCTGGTTGGCGCGTCCCTAGCTAAGGGATCCTCCGACTCCATACTATCTGAGACGGATTCATAGCGTATAATGTGCGGCGGTATATGGGTGTGTTCGTTTCTCTGTCTTTCGTTACCAGGGTTGACGGTGTTGAAGTTCATGCTGCACAGCTTAACACGCTTTGACGCGGCGCGGCGCGGTGCAGCTAAATCAGCGGAAGGCGGTCAATTGCCAATGCAGGGACCAGCTTAATGACTTAACGGACGAGTACTCGATGTGTCAAAAGTCTCGGTATACAGATACGACGTCCTGGGTATTTATGAAGAATAAGTAGATATTGTAGTGAGGTAGATGGATGGATAGTCGAGATTGCCAAGAGGTGATTGGCGCGCAGCTACTACGCTCAGTCGCTCACGTGCTTAGAAATATCACGTTTGAGATTGAAATCGATAATGATTGAATACCTACCTACAGCAACATATAATAATTCCATGTTAAGATTCTTTAAAGACAAGATTATTCTGCACTGATTGGCATTTTACGTGCGTGGAGCTGGTAAAACTGTCTAGTCTATGTATGCATTCACAACTTTGCATAAAAACAGCTAATTTAAAACTTCGAATTATTTCGCGTAAAAGCTACTGTTCGTATTCATACTGGATAACCATAATCACCAAAACTCCAATCGTGCCATCGTCAATCTCATCCGTTTACAGACCGTCTTTCCAATCATTAACTCTTTACAGCAAGAGAAACTCAACCGCATTAAACCTCAGTCTCGACATCAGGTTTTCGGCCATCCAATGCTCCAAGTTTGGCCACCTTTCGGACGGCAAACTTGGCTTCATCCTTGGCAAATTGAAGGTTGCGCATAGGTCGCCACTGCATGAGACCTCTGTGCTTGCGATGCATATCACGGCTGTCCGAGCGGTACGACTTGATCTTCTTGATGGGGTTCTTGCTGCTGGTGCTGGCCTGGGAATCATTGGTCGCACTCGTCATATTGGTGCCTGTGGTATCGACTGATGGGCGACCATTCTCAGAAGGGTCGGTAGGCTCAGTGTCTCCATCCTGGATGCCGAGATCAGGATCAGAATCGTCATCTTCATCGAAGTCGTCGTATTCCTCACTATCCTGACCATGGCTCTTCTGCTTTGACATCAAAGTAGACGGATCTTCACCAAAGGCTCCACTCCAGTCAGTTCCATCTTTGGCAAGCCACTTGGCCTTCTGCTTCTCGTCGGCTTGGGCGAGGACATCACGGCCGTGGGTCAAGGATTCTTCGTGTAGCTTCTGGATCACATGAGGCACCTCGGCCTCAACATCCTGTTGGCGCACACCTTCTGCGTAACAAGCTTCCCAGGTCTCAATAGTTTCGCGGGTGTCGTTTGTGCTGGCAAACTTGATGTGGTCGGAGTCTGTTCCTGCCGAGAATCGACCTCGGAATCGGAGTCGTCCAACCTGCTCCATCTCGATATCAGGGACGGACCTGTAGTTTTCTTCGGTGATATAGTTCTGGGAAAGTCGCAGACTGTTGCTGCACTTCCAAATCGGGATATCGAAGTCTTTCTCTTCGCCATCAACAAGCTCGAGAAGCCAAAGAGCGGCATAGGCGTCGGGACTTCGCTTTCCGCTGGGATAAAATTCAACAAAGATTGGTGAGCTGTAACGGTGGCGAACAGGCAAGCGAACAAGTTCAGAACCATCATTACCACTGATGTTGAAGGCCATTCCGTCAGCTTCGCGCGCAGAAACGTTCTTGCCAACGTTGGCGGAGGAGCCTCCGGTACGTAAGCGAAGTTTGGCATGGTTCGAGGGAGCATAACCAGTGGTTGTGATGGCGTTGGACGTGAACTCGAAAGTACCAATATCCCAACCCAGTTGAGGAGGAGGAAGACGAAGTTCGACCGAACGGAACAGTAGTGAAATACGGATGCGACCAAATCCAATACCGCCGTCAAGAGGGTACCATCTGGTCGATTCACTGCTCGTTTGGAGGATGTCGGTGAGCTTGAGGGGAACAACACCAATGATGGGGTCATGCTGTCGGTTACGTGAGTCGCGAACGGCAACAGTGACGATAGCGGAACGCCAGTCTCGGATGAACTTTTCGGTTCCAGCATTGAAGATGGGCTGGGAAGAGACGACCTTTGTTCGCGTCTTGTAAACAAGATCGTCGTTGAGGAGGATGGTGCAATAAGAGCTGGGTAGAGTCTTGGCCTGCTCTTCCTTGACTTCACCAGCCTCAGGGCGAGCTGGCTCGTACTCTTTACCCTTTCTCTTTCCCTCGGAACCCTTGATATTAGCCAGTTCCAGACCAACGATCTGATGAACGACGATGCTCAGGACACCAGAAGGCCACAATGGGTCGGGAGGAGTGTGGATGACGGCATCTTCCTCCTTCGAGTCAATAGCACCCTTCTCCTCTTGAAGCTCGGGCTTGTCCTGGAGTTCTTTGGGAAGGTTGAGATCACGGCCGTCGGTTCGAAGAGCCTTGCGGAATTGTGTCTTTCCGAAGAATCCAACTTCCCAGTGAAGTTCTCCGGGCATCTCACTTTCAGCCTTGACGCCGCGAAGCTTGGAAACCTGGGGGAACATTTTACCGGGGTGCTGAATAAGTTTCTGAATGCTGAGCTCGACCTTGCCAACAACATCGTCAGCAGAAGATCGGTCACTGTCCCAGAGCTCAACCGATAACTGCTCGTCGGCCTTGAGAAGATCGCTGGTGACAAGAAGGCCGGCGCTCTCCTCAAAAACGGGGTTCAGATCATCCTGGATAACGCGAGTACAGAACTGGGGCTTTGAGAACTTGCTCCAGGCAATGGTGATGTAAGGGTCGGAGCCACCGCCCTTGCTTCCACGCTGATCCTGCTTGCTGAGACCAGTGGCCTTGTGAATACGAACAAACATAATGCCGAGAGCGAGAGTCTCCTTCTTGATATCATCGCCCTGGAGCATCTTGCTGAGGTCAAGTGACAGACTCTTGGGGGCCACGTACATTGACGCGGCAGCGCCAATGGCCCAGTTGACAAAGTTGGAGATGAGAGGTAGGTTGAGAATGTTGACACCCTTCTCAATCATTGGTGTACATCCAGCCTGGACTTTGGGAATACCCATGAGTGTGAAAGTCAGGGTCTTGAGGAAAGGAGGATCGGGGGTCAACTGAAGTCGGACTCGAGCGGTTGCAACAAGGCCTTGGAGTTCAACCCAGATGGGCAACGGAACACCAAAGAGACCCTTGATACCAAGGTAGAACACAAGCTGCATACCCATGTTGCGAGCCTTGGACGCGATGTCCGCGCCAGAGGGCTTTGCATGGTAAGCGATAGCAACTTCGAGGTTGTAGAACGAGCCAGCCTGCTCATTAGCTGCGAGCTCCTCGGGATCGGTGGTCTTTTCGTTTTGTCGGTGCTGCTCGTCCTTGATATCTTGAACGTGGGAGTCGGGCAGAGCGCGCATGTTGAGGATACGAATGGGGTTGTTGCCCTGGGAAATGTCTGCGACGCGAACATTCTCAATGACACCGGGAACAGAGGCCGCCATAACGTCTTCGAGGCTATTCATGGTTAGAATGAAAGTGGAATCAAGAAAGTGAGTAACTCACGTATCGGCAACAGCAGAAAACATCTCAGGGTTGATAAGTCCCCACATGATGCCCAGCATGGTGTTCATCCACTCAACGGACTCGGGGATCAAGTTTGCGGTGGCAGTCTCACCACGTTCTTGCTCGCTCGACCATTCGAGATCTCTACCTTGACGAATCAAGTCCTTTGTCCAGAGGAAAACACCGGAAGCTACACAGAAGCCTAGAGGAATAAGACCGAGGAGGCGACCGCCAAACATCTTTCCAATGAAGACAATGGCGGCGAAGATACCGATGCACAGAACATTGGAGCGCTGCTCAAGAATTGCGAACATGGGTTCATAGCTGACTGAGGGGGTCTTGTAGAACACCACGGAGGTCTTCTCACTGCGGATGGGTACATCAGATGTAGCACCCTCCTGGACTGGGTCTGGGGGAGCAGTGACATCTTGGGCGTAGCGGTACTCCTCGCCGGATTGCTTTGAAGAAGTTGCAATAGTGGCAGGCTTTCCTAAATTCTCATTCGGGACTGATAGCTATCAAACCTGTTAGCGCCGTCGCATGGTGCAAAGACTCTCTGTCAATGACCTACCTGAGGGTTTTCGACGGCTTCTTTGTAATCGACATCTGAATCTCGGATAGCGACGTCCTTTCCCGTTACAGGATCTCGCACGGTGCGAGTGTCCTTTTGTTGTCGGAGAGCTTCGGCTCTGTCGTTCTTGTGATCCTTGGTCTCGCCGTGGACCTTGTTCTGCTTGAGGTCCTGGTCAATGGCGGCGTCGCGAGCCTTTTTATCCTTGTCCAGCTGATTCATGAACTGGCGAACATTAGGCACGCGGTTCTGGGCACTGTAGTGCTGCCCGGCCGAAGGCACATTCTGCTGCTGGAACTGCGACATGATGGGCGAATCTATGAGGCAGACAGAGACAGGAGAATTGACTGGTGGTGAGCTCCCCAAACTCGGGTATAATTATGATGAAGAGGGAAGAGAAGAAGGAGTTGGAGAGAATGGGGAGAAGAAATGTAATATTGACACGACACCAAAAGCAATTAGCGTCACACAATAAACACTACTCGTGCTTGGCCCATTTCGACTGATTCATCGCTTGAGATGGCTGCTGGAAACGCAATCAACCAAGGAAACAATCAAGTAGAAAAGGTCGATGACGTCGATATCCGCAGGTACGTAGCTCTTGCACAGGGAGCTTTGGGCATGTTTTGGTGCGCATTGGCACGGGTCGATCAGTTTTAGTGGACTCAAGAGCCGCGTCAAGGGAGGTTACAGCGGGGTGAAGCTCCCCGCACTCGTGGCTGGGCCTCTAATTCCTCGACGCCACCAGAGGGTCAGTGACGTCTCTGGGCTTATCAGTTTCATCCATGTCAACAATCAAGTGTGAATCTTTTACTCAAAAGCGAGATAGGTCTATCGTAATCCTCATCAGATCACCTTGTTTCATGCAGGCCAAGACTGCTAATCGTTGATCAAAAAGGCCAATGTGGAACTGCACCTCCAAGATTCCGGTTCAGCCAGACAAGGAACTGACAGTGAAGCTAACTTAGACCAAACCACCTAAGCACCAGAATGGCATGATCACCCAACCCCCACCTCCAAAGCTTGCGTAAATGGCTTGCACGTCCGGGATGATTTCAGCTGAGAGTTCAGTGACGATCGATCCAACGGCATTGATCTCGATCATTCAATTGGTACATTTCTCTATCAAGCCGGTTTGCACCACACACCTGGGATATCTCCAACCACAGCCAACGCCGACTCCAACTCCTACTGACACTGACAGCTTCCCCATCTAGACACTAGAAGCCGTGGGTTCACCCGTCTTTGCATCGGTTTCCTTTCCCGACAAATCAACAGCAGGTTCCAGCTCGTGCATGCCGTCAAACTTTTCGTACTGGAGCGAGTCTAGGTCGATGTTGTTGAATTGTCGCACCTGCAAGCTGTCAGTCGATCTGGTTTCAGGCTAAGGGTTTCAGTTTACGCACGCTGATGCCGTAGAGGGGATTGTCGGGTCGTTTCTTCTCAAAGTCGATGCCGATGCTGGCTCCGCACTTGGGACAGAACATGTGGTCCCGCGTTTTGGTGTTGAATTGATATCTTGAGACGCGCTTGTCTGAGCCATTATGCCAGGTCAATTGCTTATGCGTTGGGTCTGTAGAATTGATGTCAGTAGTCTGCTGTAGACAAGGTGGTCTAGGGTGAGTCCTACAAACGAGAAGATAACCTCCCCGACGGCAAATAGAGCAATTGCAGTCCAACACCTTATACTCGGGCAGAGGTGGAGAGAGGGTCACAGAAAGGCCTATATAGCCACAGTGGCAGCCAGCCTCATAAGTGCCCTCATTCTTGGTATCGTCGGAAGACATGTTGAGATAAGTATCAGAGAATGTAAAGATGATGTTTATTCGGAAAGGATTTCGCAACGATCAACTTCGGGTCTAAAAACTAAACGTTTCAACCCTTGCCGAATGGATGGTCATGATATAAATAGATCTCCAGTTGCCTAATTCGGACTCCGAAATTCCTCAGGAGTTCCACCGACTGGGGAGAAACTGACAACTAGGTATCCGATGACACATGACTGGGACCTCTAAACTTGAACTTTACTTCTATTTAACTAGTTAGCTAAATCATTTTTCACCAAACCATGTCTCGGTTTCTGTTTCATGAGATGGTGTCTGTAATGTCATCAGCCAGCTAGGATGTGGTCTACGAAGTAAAAATAAGGATAGAATGTTATTCTAAGCCTAAGATAAGTCTTTAATAACTTATTTAATTCTTATATTAGTTTAGATTAAGTCCTTATCAAGTATACTAATATATAACTAAAATACCTGTTTCAAGATTTCCCGGGCCCCCTGCCCAGGTGATTAACCAGCCAGCCCATGGGCTTCATATTGTCCCAAAAGAGTCAGTATCTGAAGTGAAGGAGAATCAGGATAATGCTCCCACATCAACTTGGGCGAAAGAACTTTGAGACCGTTCCGATCTCGACACATGTGCTCCAACAATCTTCCCATCCCCTTTGTACTTCGTATCCGCCTCTCCTTTGTCCGATCAAGCCATTGTCGCTTGACGTCTTGCGGCCACTCATTAGTTTTGTTCAAGAACGCGAGGATGATGGCTGCCATTCCCACTGCAATCGGTGTCGAGACTGATGTGCCACTCATCTTGCGAAAACCGCCGCCAGGCCAGTGGCTATAGATATCCTCGCCATGGGTGATGAATATGGGCAACTCTCGGTTGGTGCTTGGAGCAAATTTCGAGAGAGAGTTATACTCATCACCGGATGTCACACAAATTGCTAGTTCCCGGTCTCGCGCTGGCCAAGCTATGGCATCGCGGTTCCCGTGGTTTGCGGCTGCAGCAAAGACGATGATGCCTTGGGCGTTAGCTCTCTCAAGGGTCATGGTAAGTTCATAGGAACTCTCTCGAGCGAAGCCTAAAGACATGTTGATAATATCGACTTCTTTTTCGATCGCCCAATTAAGTGCCTGGTATTTGTTTAGTCCGAGTAAGACGACTGAGTGTATAGGATTGGTTATTTACCTCTTGAATAGGATGCGACTCCTTTTCGCGTCTCTTCGAAGCCGTCCTCTCGCTTTCTTCTTTCTTTTCCTTCTTTGGCGAAGAACTCACTTTGGCAATGTATAGTTCTGCACGTGGAGCAATAGTCAGAATGAGGCCTGCGATATGAGTCCCGTGGCCATCGAAATCTGTCATATCATCTTCAGAACCCTCTGTGAAGCTCTTGTATGCCTTTATTCGTTCCCGTTGTATCTTCTCCGGAAGATGCTTCGATGCCACTTTTGTCCTTCTGCGAGCGCGTTGACCAAAGTCTTGGTGATCTAGATCGATCCCAGTATCTAGTATTGCAATCTTGACCGGACCGGACCAGTCTTTACTGGGGTCGCTGTCATCATCATCATCGGGGCTCCACTGAACTTGGTTATACCAGGTCCGCTCCAGGGTTCTCAAGAAGCTTTCAAAGTACTCGAGACTAGTTTACAGTTAGCACCTTGCATAGCCTAGAAATGGGTGAGCAAACTTTTGAGGAGCAAGCGTTGACGTTTCGTCGACCGTTGCATCGGTAAGCGCATAGAGTTCACCTGTGGATGTGTGTTACATGCATGATCTCGAATAATTCTATAGTGAGAAACTTACCAACATCTTCTCTACTATCTCTCGGACCTGGGGATGGTGTTCTGCAATATTGTCTACTCTTGGGGGGCGCCAAAGTATCCTTCCCGTCTGTTTCCTTATCATCCTTGTCTATTTCTGATGGAGCGACATGTTTGACAGACAACAGCATGGGTAAACGATGACCACAATGTTTGGCAATCTTCCATGCAGTATCCCCATTCTCGTTCTTTATCGAACGACTGGCATCGTGGTCCAGTAAGATCTGGAGAACTTTCTTGTCTCCATTCTCAGCTGCCATCATCAGAGGTGTCCAGCCCGTTTTAGTGGTTGAGTCCACCTCTGCACCATGCTCGAGGAGAACAAGCACGCATTTGTCGTATCCAGCTCTCGCTGCACGATGAAGTGGGTGCCATCCTCGAGGCGACCTTGCCTCAACTGCATGTGAGTCGGTGTGCAGGAGATAAGCAACGGCTCTTTCAAGGTTATGAGCAATTGCCCAATGCATGGCCGCAATCGTGTCTATGGGTGCATCGGGTTTCACGTGTCTCTCCAAGAAGTTTCCCAAGTCACCATCCTTGCTAGCACATTCAAAGACGTGACTGAGCCGTTTATGGTCCCCTTGACGTAGATTGTCAACAAGACTGCGAGGAGAAGCTCCTTCGGCGTTGGTCGTTTTGGGAGACGCTCCATGAAAGAGGAGAAGAGCTACTGCGGATGCACAGCCCGCTTTGACAGCGAGATGTAAGGGAGTATTTCCAGCAGCTGTCACAAGATTTGTATCCGCCCCGCTGCGAAGGAGAGTCAAGAGGATATCTGGCGACTCTATTTGTGCAGCGATATGAAGCGCGCTGCGTGCATTGGTCTTTTCATTTGACTGAGCGTTGATGTCGGCCCCTTTGCTGACGAGCATTCTTACAATCTCGAGGTCCTCTGCTTCAGCTGCGAACATGAGAGGCGTGAGCTTGTGGAAGCTTCGCGCATTCACATCGGCTCCTTTGTCAAGCAAACTCCCGACCACATGCGTACGTCCAAGCTCAGAAGCGTTGTGTAACGGAGTGCGCCATTTTGGAGTCTTTCGAGTTCGCGCCTCGAGACAGTCTTTCGGGTACAAGGCCAGAAGCTCGTCAGCGATTTGAACCCGCTTGTCGAGAATAGCTGTGTGTATCGCCTCGCCGCGGTCTTCTGGTCGTTTCTCAGGATCAAGATTATGACGGCGCAGGTACTTCTCATAGTCTTCTGGCATCATGGTAGTGAGAGGTGGGGAATGGTCAACATGGGAATGTCGTTGGTAAGATGCGTTTGCGGGGAAGTTCTCATTCGAGATGATGACCCAAACGAGGCTTGAGGTCTTCCCACTAGAGGCACGATCCTTGCGAATATGCAGCTCTGCTGCGCTCTCGCGTCATTGGCGCTGTCAACGTGGCTGCTACTGGAGCCTTGGTCAGCTCTGGGCCATCGTTTTTGGTGGCCCAGACTCTTTAATAAACCATTGACCTGTCTTGCACTTGTCAATAAACGCAGACAAAACAAGATGGCGTTCAGCGATAAGCCGAAAAAGCACTGGATCATTCCACCAGAATGTCTTAAACCTGAGGATCTAGTCCTCGGTAACATTCTCAAATTTCCCAACGATCCAGTCGAGATCTTGAATAAAAACGAGGTCGAGCCTATCGACCCCTCGGCCATTGTTCATGAGCGAGAACAAGTTACCAAAAGCTTCACCGATGCGGTAGACGTGGGCTTCGGCTCTAAGATAGGAGCTTCCTCTGTTCTGGCCGCCGTAATAGGCGCTTCGCCATCTGTTGAGGGCAACTGGGGGAAAGGCACCTCCTACACCATCGAAGCAACAAAGGTTCGGGCGCAACGCTTCATCCCATCGACCGCTTATGTGAACAAGGCATTGCGCACACAAGAAGTCGGTGAATTTGTCCGCAAGTCATTTTTCACTGCACCCATTTACATGGTAGTCGGGATAGCTGTCGCCAACACGGTGTCACGTACAGCAGAAAGGTCTCGCAAAAGAGGAGGCGGCGCAGGTATAGGGATAGGACCGCCGGGCACAGGGGTCGAAGTTTCTGCAGAGTTAAATGCAAATCGAGAGACGCATTCGAGCTATCATGACTCAACTGAGGGCGATGTCGTTTTAGCATACCGGCTCCGGCGCTTTCGGTACTCAAAGAGAAAAGATGAGTTCACTAGGAAAGACGCGGATGAGACGAAGCATGCTCGGTATGGACTTGACCAGGATAAGTCAGAGTCTGAAGAGTCTGAGGAGGAGGGAGGGGCGGAAGGGGAAAGCGGTTATGTAGCTGCATTCTCCTACTTTGACGGAGATGATGTCGTTGCATCTGACGCAGACATGGCAGGGTTTGTTGAAGTTGGTAATGAGGAAGATTCAGATGCTTCGATAAGCGAATGATGAGGTGACCCGTCAGGCTTGAGGATGAATACATGATTAACTATGCGATGGCGATTAAGTTCCAGAGAGAAGAGAATGGCATTGTCCCTTCAGATCAATGATTAACGGATTGAGGAAGAATGAAGGAATGATAGCCCAAGCTTTCTGTTCCATTAATATCTCGGGATAATTTGTTAATGAAGGGAGGAACTCAGATTACAACTTAAATCGTGCGCTACCAATGTTTCTGAACTCTCATCCGTCATCCCTCGTAACTCCACCTACCACACAACAGCAAAAAAGCTTGAGATAGCAAACCTCAACCTAAACGAATAGGTAACTCTTCCTAATTTCCAATGACATATTTCTACACTAGAAGATCTCTACGATTACTTTATGATCAACGCTTACCTATCTACCTAGTAGAGGCGTCGACATGCCATCAAGAGTCAACCGTGATCTCACCACAGAGACTTCCATCGAAGAATTGACACGCATCGGCGCAGGTTGTTGCGGGAGCGTTTGGGCCGACAAAAACTCATCCACAAACAACGACGTCGCTTCATGCATCAAGAGAGAGGACGGAAGTTCAGGGAGATCCCTCGTAAATGAGCACTACATTCATCAGCTCGTCATCCAGGCCATCGAACTAAACCCGCAACATGCTACCAGCTTCCGAGTCCCTCTATGCAGAGGATTTCTTCACAAACACGACGATGAGGACTGGTCTCGAGTCCTTCCACGTCTGCCGCCCGGCTCAACGGCTTGCAATGCACTGCTCAGCGAAAAGGTGCAGCCTGTGTCAGAGCAAGCCCGGAACCTCATAGTCGCCAAGTTTGCTAAGGCTGAGGGGCATGATCACGATGCCATCATCAACGATAAGAAAAATGAACATTGTCTTATCCGCCCGTACCTTGGCCGCAGGAAACGAGACAGGGGATACACGGGACGACCTACGTTCTTTAGCCTAAGAAATTTCCCACTTTATGTCAATCGGATGATAGAACTCGGTCTTGACGTTGAAAGCTACACAAAAGTCATGGCAGAAGGTCTGGCATTTCTCCACTGGGTTGCCCGCATCGATGCTAACGACGTTGAATTTGTACTCGCCCGCCCTCGCCCGCGCACAAATTCACACCCTCACAGCCAGTTTGATACAAGCATCCTGGGGCCTCATTCGATGTGGATCATAGACTTTGACTGCTGTGACCCTATAACCATGGATAAGGAAGGCGTCGAAACTGCCGCCCAGTCCTTTTGGCGAAACGATCCGTACTATCCGCGGCCTGGGTCTGATAATTACTTCGATCAAAAGCTTTGGGCCATTTTCCGTGTTCATTTTCTGCAAACAAGCGAAGGGATACTGGAAAACGAGACACCATCGTCTGTTAGGGGTCTTCCAAGCTTGTTGATGGACAAGATTGTTGAAATGGGGATAAAGAGGGCGATGATCTGAGGAATCTAAACACGTATCTCCAGGTCTTGACTCTTTGGCCTCCGGGAGATTGTGTCTTGGTGAGATATTGGCTCGAGGAGACGGAAAACCGCAGACCATCAGACCGATTGCACTACATTGGGAAATTCCTGGAGCTTTTTCCAGATATTGCGAAGCCGGTCTTGGCTGAGCTACTGTTTCCGATACAATTATGTATAAAAGTTACTTAGTTTCCAAACACCGCCAAAGAGTGCTCGGCGAACCATTCCATTCCACCAGATCGCCAGTTGTCCACTTCAATGTGTGTTCCATTGATGCTAAAGACAACTCCCTTACCATCAGGACCATCAGACAAATCATAGATAGGCCATTCCTTACCACTGAACAGTTTCGTTCCATTCTTTCCGTTGGGGTCAAGCGTATTGAAGAAGTTGATCCAACCCGTAGTAATAGTCTTGGCCATGGCTTTAGCATCCGTGGGATATGTCCCGTCGCCACCAAAGGGATTTACATCATACCCATCACCGTTGGTATTATAAAACACAAAAGCGACCTTTGATAGTGTTAGCTTCCGTGTGGATGCATAAGTGACGTGTTTTACCTCTTCGAAATGTGTTACTCCGACATACGGTGGCTTTCCATTAGTCGATATGTTGAAGCGATACGCGTAGCTAGGAAGACCTTGCGTTGCCCAAGCCTTGTTTGCGCGACGTCTCTGGAAATGCATGGCATGATCTCCAAATAAAGCACCAGCTCGCCGATACTGAGCCCCAAACTCTTTGGCGTATTCATCGCCGGGTATAATAATATGTGGCCAAGTTTCCAAGGACGGTATTCCCACGTTTTGGTCATTAGGATACAGCTCCATAAGTTCATCAACGAGCTTATCGACAGGTTTCCCGGTGTACTTCTCTGCTTTAGGCCCGAATATAGTGGCGACATTCTCTCTCATCTCATCGTCAGTGTTGACACCGGCACCTTGGGCTCTTTTACCTGTGCCAAAGAAAGTTCCCTCATCTGTATTAGTGCCTATGAGAATCGGTATCTTGGGGAAGCGCCCATTTGTTATTTGGTTAGTGGGATAGTCCGCGATGAAGTCGCCATCCATCACTGGCGGCCATGGACGCACATTACTGACACTCAGCGCATGATGGATCTCCTCGAAAGGCGCTTTTCGTAAGCATTCAAGAGACTTCTTGGATCTAACCAAGTTCGAACATGAGGTAACGTTGGCAACCAGAGCGTTATAAGCGGTTTGCATGCGTCGAGTTGCATTTAACCCGCCAGGAAATCGGTCAAGAGGACCTCCGAAGCCAGACTCGCCGACAGCGGCTCTAAACAGGCCATCATCACGTCCTACTGCTGTCAGAAGTGTTAAAGTGACTTGAGCATCACGGTAAACCCACCATTATATGCAAAAACCTGAGCCGCGACACTTTCCGCACCTGAGCTTTCTCCAAAAATGGTGACTTTGTCAGGATCACCACCGAATGATGCAATATTCTCGTTTATCCAGCGAAGCGCGAGTCGTTGATCATGAAATCCAAGGTTTGTAACTCCTTCTCTCAAAGCCTCCCTACCTGTAAGGAAACCTAAAGCAGAAAGACGATAGTTAAAACTGGCACCGATGACAGGCGTACCGAGTGCGACACTCTGCTCGACAATGAATGACAAGTTGTATAGTGGCGAAGAAGCACCGCCCATAAACAAACCTCCCCCGTGAATCCAGGCGGCGACGGGTAGACCAGACGTGTCGTTTATGCCTGCGGGTCGAACTAGGTTCAGATAGAGGCAGTCTTCGGACTGCGCATGTTTGTGCTGACCCCAGCCCTCACCGTAGCCATGACAATGCACAGGGTACTCAGTAACATGGCGAGCGCCATCCCACGAGGTGTTAAGTCCCTTAGCTACCGAAAACCTCTCTGGCGGCTAAAAGTGAATCAGTTTCGGCTGTACCAAGCCGGATCGAAGCAGAAAGTTACCTGAGCAAAACGCATGCCGAGAAAGTAATCTTGATCATACTGGGCACTATACACTCCTGCATATGTTCCATTCTTTACTGTGACAGTGGGTATAGAAGTCGTTACGTGTGTCGGAGATAGAACAGCTTGCGGGAGGCCAAGAAGAGCGCGGCCGGCCTCGATAAAGGACAAGCTGTTAACAAGACGCATCTTGACCTGTAAATGAAACCAAGTGGGAGGGTTCAGTTTTTCTGACGTTCTCAGCAGGGATAATCGGTCACTTTATACATGTCAGACGGGATCGCAGCATGTACCTCCATTGGTCATGACAGGGGAATCAGCCTGATTGGTGTATGCGGAATCGGCGACAGATGAAAAGACCGATGGTAAATAAGACTGGCACAACTTCTAAGTGAAGTTCAGTCTGGAATCAAATTGATGATGAAATATCTAATTTTTCAACACCCCAGACTAGAAGCACTTACACAAGGGTAAACACATTGACATCTATAGTAGACTTGCTATGACTTACCTTGACTTCCAGTTTAATTTTTTGCTTCTCTAGTGTTTGTCTTAGCGATTCTTCATAGATTTCAATTGCGGTCTTTTACATGACAACTGAGTTTAACAATATATTCGCGATCCATAGGCATATATATAATCTTTCCGCTACTCATGTGCTATTCCACAGCCCATTCGCCATCTCATCAGCCACTTCGGAGAATTCATTTGACTGGAGCGGATGGGCAAGTATGATCCGAATCGCATACTGCGTGGCATTGAGGGAATCAATCCTCAATTTGCGTTCGCGCACGATGCTCATGATCTGGCAAAGCAAAGACTCGACTGGAAATGCTCGTTGCGCCCTATAGATGCAATGATTGGTGTCTTCGTGAATGCTCATGATGATGATGTCAACTGCAGGCGGTCCCAAGTATGCGCCTCCTTCTGCCTTTCGCAGCTCACCTGTGCGTGGATCATGATATTTGCCATCCACGACAGGTTGGCGGCTATCTCCATCCCAGCCCGGAGAATAGAATTGCTCGAGATGTTCTGGTTTAAAGGTTTGAGACATCTTTGGAAGGCTGTCTATCTAGTAGACAATAGAAATGGATGAAATTGATGAATGTTGGCGAGTGTTTGATGAATGAAGTGGTTTGTTTGAGATGAATTAGAGGCTGCTTCCGTGTAAGTGGTACGAAAGCTTTTATAGTCGGATTAATCCAGAAACGCGTGGACTGCAGCGCCACTACAGTACCTACCTTTCCCACTGAGGCAACGTGCTGACAGTAGCAACAGCCGAAGGCAGCAGCTGCAGATACGATGTTCTATGGGTCCCTCGGCCTCTGAGGTATATGAGCCTCTCCGCCAAGTGGCATCCATCTATAAAGAATAGACAGTCTAGTAATCATCCAGTTTCTCTAATCGCAGAGTTACATGTGAACCAATATTCAGTATCGAATTCGACGCTACTGTACTGCTTGGAGGATCCATGGAAGCACCCACTCAGCTTCTACTAGATTGTAGATCATGTATCTACGCCAGGATGAAAGGAATGCGTAAGACAACAAACTTTCATGGAGCTACGTTAGAATCATGCGGGTCTATGTCAGGGCAGGTATCAGGGGAGCGACCCGAACAGAATACTCTCTTCGGAGTTGTAACATTTGAAGCAACACCCCTTCAGGCTTATGACAAAATCAACACCCCGCCGAGAAAACAGAAATAGAACAAACTTTTGCAATAAGTAGTACTCTGATCCTCCCTTATTGTAGAAAATCTCCCCTAGATTCCTTCAGGATAAACTGATACTCAGGTTCAAACTGTAGGTACATCGCCTCAGGACTTCCTGAATTGTCCTTTGTGTACTGCGCTTCCTCGTCGCTCACCAAAACCTTCTTCAGTTGAGATCCATCAGGTGCCACCGCAGCCTCGACAAGCAATTGTGCTTGGCATGCCCGTTCCAGAGCAATGAAAAAAGCCGCTGCCTCACCAATCGTCCCTCCCGAGGCGAGGAGGCCATGGTTTTGCAGGATGATATTCTTTTTGGTGGAGCCTAGAGCATCAGCAAGTCGACTGCCCTCTTCTTTGGCAAAGACGATTCCGCCAAAGTTGGCATATACTGCAAGGTCGTTGTAGAACATGCAGCTGTCCTGGTTGAGCATCTCAATGGGCTTGCCAAAGGTCGACCAGGCGCGGCCGTAGGGGCTGTGAAGATGACAGGCGGCGTGGATGTCTGGACGACGCTTGTGAATCGCAGCGTGAATAATAAAGCCAGCTGTGTTGACAGGCTTCTCCGCGCCTCCAATACGGTTGCCGTTCTCATCGATGTGAACCATATCTGATACGTTCAATAATCCAAAGTGAACACCGTAGGGGTTGATCCAGAATGTATCTGGCCGCACAGGGTCTATACGTTGTTAGTCTGATTTTAGTAGACCAAATTATATCGGCTGACCTCTCAAACTGATGTGACCACTGCTCCCATCTGCGTACCCAAGCTTGGCAAACACGCGGAATGCCCCCGCCATCTGTTCCAGCTGCCATTGTCTTGTTTCTTCTTTGGTGGAGAACTGAGGAATCTGGTGAAGTCGCTTCACTTTGCCATCCTGAGACTTTGCCGTGTTCAGGATGGACTGGCCGGCTGAGGCAGTTGTAGTAGCGGATGGCGACATGGTAACAGAATCAGAAATTTTGTTAGTAAAAGACTCAACCTTGAAGGTAATAATAGTAATTGATTTGAATCTTATAAGTGTCTTGAAGCGGGGTTGATAACAATTGCAATGCTTGATGGCGAATCGGCATTCCTCATGATTGATTGGTGGTTGATCAATTGAATGATGTGTTTATCCGAATCCCCAAGCTAACCTCCTCGGCACTTTGAACTGAAGCATTATTCGGCTGGATAGCATCATGAGTGTGAAGAGAATGAACTCATTTTCTGCCAAGTCTCACATGACAAATGCTGAAACCGTTTCAATCTAAGATTGACTTTCAGATCAGAGCAATGAATATCGACCATGGATTTTTAATCATTCTAGCTGAGGCAAGGCACTCTATTTGTAAGCTTATGGAAATTAAGCTTGAAACGTACGAGTTATGCTTATCCGAGACCCGCAAAGCCAAGACTTCAGAGTTTCCAAATAATCTGAGTGGTCATTGTATGCGGAGTTTCGGTCTTTCGGACTGCGAAAGCCCGCCTTGGGCCTTGAGCGGACTTATAGTTGCCTACATCGTGAAGGATCACGGCGCAGCAAGAAGCTTTCGGTGATGAAAGGTCCGCAGAACTCAATCATGTCATCATAGGCTACAGTTTATAGGTGCTTTGATTTCTATATAAATGGACGTCACTACGCTCTGAAGTATTCGAAACCATCGCAACTCAACTCAACACAGCTCAATCATACTTTACAAAGTTCAAACTCCTTCACTGACACCAAAATGCCTTTCCATATCATCGTCCTTCCCGCCTCTACAAAGGCTGGTCGAGAAACTATCCGAACTCTTTTGGAGTCCGAAAGCAAGCCCTCTGTTCGCGGCGTCTATCGAGACCCATCTAAAGCACCGGCCGAGTTCGTCAAAAATTCAAATTTTGAAGCTGTCAAGGGCGACGTAGGAAACGGAAAAAGTCTTGATTTTACCGGCTCGAACGCTGTCTTCTATATTCCACCGCCTATCTATGATGGAACTCATCATCAAGAATGGGCAACTCGAACTGCGAACAATGTGAAGAATGCTCTCCAGAACGCTCCAACCGTCAAGAGGCTTCTTATCCTTTCGGCTATTGGTTCTCAGAACCAAAGCGGTATTGTACGTCTGAACATTTGAAACTTATTATCACGTGGCTCACAGCCCTCTTCTTAGGGAGTCCTCCGGTTGAATCATATCTCGGACGAGATTTTGAAAGACTCGGTGCCCGAAGTGTTGATTGTCAGACCTTCATATTTTTATGAAGATTTTGGTCATCTACTCGATGCGGCAAAGGAGGACAATCCTTCCATTAAGTCCTGGATTACACCTATCGACTTTAAAATTCCTATGGTGAGATTTATTCCCAACATCATGTAGAACGGCAGAGAATCAAAACTAAACTTGTACTTCAGGTTGGCCTCAAAGATATTGCCGAATGCTGCGCAAACTCGCTACAGTCTGAGTTTACCAAGCCCAGCCCGCATTATTTCAAACTCTTTGGTCCCCGATTCTATAGTTCTATTGACCTCAAGGAAGCAGTTGAAGAAGTCACCGGCAAGAAGGTGGAGTTAGAACTCGTCGAGAGGGATCAGTTGCTCGACTACTGGAAGGGTATTGTCCCAGAAGTTTATGCACAGGAGTTTATGGATATGACCACTGCCGGCTTGCCGGGTGGAGTTATTGCCGAGAACTTTGTGTATGACGATAATACAGTCAAGGGACGGCAGGAATTAGTTGATTCTCTGCGCAATCTGTACACCAAGGCTGATTAGACACCAGGCAGTAGCTCGTGTGACGAAGGCGAGATGGACGATAAAAAGGCCGGCCCCTACATACTTCTTCTTAGTTTTGCATATAGATATATCGAATACCAACGAACAATAAATGGTGCTCTTCCTTGTAATGTTTGTCCTGCCATAAGTCTGGAGATGTATTAAAATGGAGAGCTCTCAGATCTCTCAAACTATATGTAGAATTACTAGAACAAGTCCAAAGACCACGCCCGTCATGAATCTACTCGGCATCGACAATACCTTTGCAGAACCTGCGTCTTTAGGATTCGTGGCCAGCAAACATTGCTTCACACAAGCCCGCGCTTTTCCATCACCACTTCCATCATCTATGCGGTTCTTGTTGCCAGTATAGTACTTAGCATAACAATCTCTCACACATCCATAAGCTTCACAAGTCACTTCATCCGCATCACCCATCTGCCATCCATCCTTTTGTCGCTGACTCCAGGTACCGTTTCCTCCGTACAGAAAAGCCCGATTGCTGTAAGAGTAGCCCGAACCTCTCTTGGAACCTTTCCTCAGTGGCGATACCGAGATTCTAATTTTAGTCTTGTCGGGTGCCACGTCGGCGGGAATGGAGACGTTGACTGTTTTTTGACTCAAGGGTACCTGGTATGCAAGCCAGCATACGGGTCCTGTTCCCCAGCCTGGTGGCGTTTCGGCCAGGTAGACACGATATCCATAGATGTCCTTGTTATCTTCATCATCCAGGTCGTACCCCATGTTGAGTTGAAATTCCGTTTCTTCCCCGGCTGTGATGTTGGAGGGAATGCTGATTGACTCGTATGCGTGAACGTTTGTTGTAAGGGTCGCCCAAAGAGTGAAGGCGACCGCCCGAAGAAAAAACGTCAACTCCATCGCATTTCAAACGAGTGCCGTGCAGAAAAAAGACGTGAAGGCTGAAGAGGCTGAGAAGTTGTTCCTAAAGGAGGAGATTTAAATGAGAGTAAGATGAGATGCGACGATTTTTTAGGATCGCGCTATCTTTGGACAAAAATATCAGACAGGGGTTATGTCCACCGCGCCAACCACCAACAGCTACAGGGCATGGGTTTGATTTGAGCCTGTGCTTGGTTTCTTACATATTGGAAACAAATGTTGTGGGATTGTTAACTTTCTGTCTGTGTTATCGAAATCAATTCGATGCCACTAGTGTTCTTTGCTTATCAACATTCCTAATCCTTAAACCCATGAAAGGTCTGAAATTTAAGCTGGCGAGACACGTCTCATTACATGAAGCTGAAGACATTTTCGTCTTATGAATATGTCGTTGTTGGTTGTCTTTTTTTACTCATAGTACTTTAACCTAACGTAACGAGAGTGACGATGAAACACAGCTCCTTTATGTTATTGTTCTATCAGCAGGCTTGAAATTAACAACAACAGTTTGTTCTTCAGTCTAATATCCCACGAAAGTCTATAATTTCCAACTCATCCAATCCAACCTCATTGGTCTCATAGGCGACAACCAGTCGTCCAAGAACATCCACAGAACATAAAAAGTTTCTACCTTGTCTATCCAAGAGCATCGAAGTCAATTCGTCCCCTGTCTTTGAATAAACAATCAGTGACGCACAACTTGACTCTTCAAAGTGAAAGATACTGAAGAAGAACCGGTCAAAGAGTATGCCGCCGTTGAGATAGCATCCTTCGCTCCAGTTTTGCTTGAGATCAAAGCGCCGCACTTTATCTCCCTCTTTGTTGTAGAGTGTAAGCCACTTTGTCCACACAATTCTGCTTCCGTCTGAGAATTCCCGCATGGAACCAGGTCGTGACACTCGTATCATTTCTGCTCGTTTTCTGGGAACTTTTCTTCCGTCCACTGGCCAGTATTTTTCAAACGTTGGGATATCCAAGCCGTTGCAAAGGAACACGATACCCTCCCTGTATTTGAAATACCGTTGCTCATCTCTGTCCTCATCTGAAAGGGTGTACTCGAAGACCAGCTCCAAGCTCTCCAGATTCCATGTTCTGGCGTGAAATACGCTCATAGCCGTCATGTAGTGTTTGCCCAGCCTCGAATGAAAATATTTGCCCCCGTTTCCAGGGTAGGAAAACTCTCCACGTTTCGAGACTTGCTTGTCCCAAACCTCGAATAAAGTGTGTAGTTGTCCTCTTCTCTCTTTCTGAAATAACTTCTCTCTTATGAAATAGTCCTCGTGAATTCCCCAGCGGAGTGCTGCTATGTTAGGATTGTTGGTACCGAATATGGTGCACATGTCGAAACAGGCTGTCACTGACCAGTCTGCAAGCCTGCGAATGACAATTGAATCGTCTTCGTAACCCACGACAGATGAGCAACGAAGTACGTGCTTTATAGGCTGGAAAGTCTTATTTTTGCACAATGACTGTAGTCTTCCTTCGTCCAGAATGTAAATATCGTTGATGCTGAAATCCTGATTAGATGTCCGGGACACAAGCGGCGCGTCCATATCTTCTTCGAAAGCTGTAATTACGAAATCGTAGTGGCCTTCCGGCTTTTCTACTCTCCTTAGGGTAGAAACGGGGCTAGATCCATTGTTAATCGCCTCGATTGTTTGGGATACGTGAAGATATAGAGTCCGCAGGCAGCGTGAGGTGTGAAGGGCGTAATCTGTGAATCCTAGACGGCTAAGACGTTCTCGCCATACATAATCAGGCGCGTTGCTTGTCCATAGAGCCTTCGTGATTGGCAAAGCTCTGAAGAGATCTTTGGTTTCCAGCTCATAGACGATCTGCTGTGCTAGTTCCAGGGTATGGAAGACCCAATCAGCCGAACTGGCCGAACTGGCCATACTGGCGGATCAATGCGGTTGCCGTAAAAGGTGAAATTTAAGAGAGATGATGGGTTGCTGAGGAAAAGATCCTGCCATCGAGTTGACAATTATATAAGTTGAGTGATGAAGTGGCGGTTTTGTTGATGCTGATGATAGAAATTTGATAAGGCAAGGATCCACCACGGACTTTTGGTGGCGGAGAGGTCAGGTCAACTTGAGCGTGCAAGCAAGAACTGGTTCAATAATTTATAGGGCCGAAACCAAGGATCAGCTCATCTACTTCTTAATCTGATTACCCGCTTCCTTCACTAACTATCTTGCTTGCTGAGTTCCTTTATCAGGTTCTTTCCTACCCGAACACCGACATTCGACCGCTTGTGCTCTCATGATAAAGATCCCAAGACATTATCACACCACTTTTTTGAGGGCCATTCTTTCATTTTGACATGTTTTGTATTAATTAAAATATTATGTGTCAAGAGATGTTTCCATTACCATCTCATATCATGGTCTGGTACATGAACTAATGGGCAGAGCAATTTCCTAACGTGGTATCTATCCAAAACAATATTTTCGCAAACCCGCTGCGCCGCCATCATCCGACAAGCCCAAGTCATAAAACGCCTTGCTTTCAAGCGGATGATCCGACAATTCCATCGGAGGCTGTTGCTAGTTATTAAAACGCAAAGATGTAAAGAAAATAGTGTGAGGTTTAAGCGCTCTCCTTGTTAGCGCCGCTAGCGACACTGTCTCGTCGGGCGACAACAGCCGCCAAGGCAGTATCGTTTTCGGTCTCCTTCTCATCTTCCTCAGCGGAGGACGAGGGAGTCGCAGCGGGAGCAGTAGGAGCATACTTGCTCTTCTGGCGAATCTTTGCACCGTATCGGTAAAAGATAAAGGGAATGGGAGCGAGCACAACGGCAACGCAGCCTAGAAGAGTGGAAGCATACTGAATTCCCATGCCGTCAAACATTTGACGAGCAAACAGAGGGAAACCAGCACCGCAAAGAGATCGAAGGAATGTGTTGCCAGCGATGGCGGAGGCGGCAAACATGAGATAAGCGTCGACAAGGTAGTTGAGAGCTTGGAGGAAAATCGACATGAGACCGAAACCAGTGAACAGGCCGCTCAGAGTGGGAACGATCCAGTGGATGTTTTGAGTGTATCCAGTCCTGGCAGCTGTTAGTAATGTTTTTGATCACCAGGTATATAATAAAGAACTTACCATCCAAACCAGAAGATGCCAATGGCAAAGGCCACACCACCAGCCATGATGTTGGGCAATCGCCATTCGGGGATAGGGATTCCATTGTTGGCAGTAAGCTTGCGGATATACCAGGGCTGTTGAGCAATGACCGTGGCACCGGCAATAAGCTGACCGACGATCATTCCAAAGAAGCAGAGACCGGATTGGCCAGAGCTGAATCCGTGAACGCCAACAAAGACCAGAGGGTAGGCAGTAAGGAAAAGGTACAGTAGTCCGTAAATGAAACTCATGTAGATCGAGAGCAAGAGAATGATGGGCTCAGTAAAGAGCAGACGAAGAGGTCGCGAAAAGTTCTTCTGTACGAGCTCCTTGAAGTCAACCTCGATTTCTTCTTGCTTGGCATGGATACCCCAGTTCTTAGTGCGACGTCGAAGATCGGCGGCCTTGGACACAAGAATAATTGGGGGATAGGTCTCCTCAAGGAAAATGACGTCTAGAATAAGAGCAGTAAAACCCATGATTGAGGCAAGATACTCGGTCCAGCGCCACCCAAGGTGAGACTCAACAATGAAGCCACCAATGAAAGGAGCGAGAAGAGGACCAGTAAAGACCGACATGGAGAACAGAGTGATGGCAGTACCTCTAGTGCGGTTATCGAACATGTCGGAAAAGACAGCGGCGACGACAGCTAGAGGACAAGCACCAAAGAAACCACTGAAGAATCGGCAAAGCAGAATGGTCTGGATATCCTTGCCTGTCGCGCAACCAATCGAGAAGACAGAGAAACCGAAGATGGAGATGAGAATCGGAAGACGACGTCCTTTTAATTCAGAAAGAGGAGCCCAGAGCGAAGGACCGAAGGCAAAACCAAGCACGTAAAAGGTCGTACCCAACAAACCGACCTCATTGTCCACATTGTACTGTGCGGCAACAACCATGGTAGCAGCAGAGAAAATGGAGGATGTAAAGGCGGAAGTCATGGTAGTGAAACCCAAAACAGCAGCAGTGATAAGCTTCTTCCTCAATGGCCAATTCTGCGAGTGCAGAGGATCATTGGGGCCGTCAAACTCAACGACATACTGCTCCTGCTCAGGCAATGGAGGGGGATACGGCTTTCCGGCGCCAAAGTTCGGTAGAGGACGTCGGGATGCGCGCGAAGCTGTTCGGGAGCGAATGCTGCCACCGACGGTACCAACATGTTGGCTACGGGCTGTTTGGATTCGGCTGAGTTCGGTGGGATGGCGCTCGAGATCGTTTTGCGTCGAGACGCGACTGATGCTGTTGTATTGGCCAATTGAGCGGCTTCGTCGACGGGCTGAGTTTTCGGACGAAGATGAGGAGACGGTCGATGCGGAGATAACGCGCTCAATCTCGGCGCTGTCGCGACGTTGATATCGCTGGGGAGAAGCAGCGCGCTCGGCGGCTATCAACTCCTGGTCCACGATGTTCCCAGACATCGTCGCTGTAGTTTCTGGGTTTCAGTCAAATGGTACCGTAATAGAGAACGTCGTATGTGAGCTGAGAAAGTTGGATATTAAGAACCAAGCACCAAGAGAGGTGTGCGGGCGTTATCAAGTATAGCGTCAACCTCCTCTTCCTGTTGTAAGCTGCAGCTATGACGCTATTGTCCGATAAAGCTTGTCGGGTAAAAGCGAGGAGAGGATTCAATCGCGACGCTAGCGACAAATACGAAGGGAGTCAGTCCAGTCCAGTCCAGTCAAGGGAAGGGCGCCGTTTGCAGGAGAGACGTAGGGAACTCGAGTCAGAAGCGCAGAGAAGGAATTGACTCGATTTTACGGTTTGGAAATACCCAAAACAGAGCACGAATTATTAAAATATTGTAGATGAACAGCAAAAGGGAAGCAAAAGACAATATCCAAGGGGTGAAGCGATCTATAAGTAATGACAAGGTCAGGTACGGACTCGAATTCCCCACGGACTTGATCCACTCTGACTCTTGAGCCCCGGTCCAAGTGCCAATCTCTTGAAACGCGAGTCCGAGAGATGAATCAGAAAAGTATATCCATAGCATTAGTAAACTTACGACCGAGACGAGAGAGACAGACCCTGGCATAGCAACGATGAAAAATCTCTGCTGGACTCGTACCGTAGGCCTTTCTATCCACTCTTCATCGGAGGGGATCCACTATTGACTTCGGCACCCGCCCTCGGCACCGGCGCCGGCTTGAGTGCATGGGCCGAGAAGTGCATATATCCGGACAAAACAAGCTATATCCGTAGGATTATCGATCATCTTCGCAAGCGTACACGGCCGCATTGACTGAGATTATTCAGACGGCCCGCCTTGGCTGCGGTATGTATGACTCCTTCAGATGCAGATGCAGCGCCGCCTAAGCCATCTCGGTAATCAAAACATCGCTCTCGGCCGTGTCTCAAGCCAACGGGGCCGAGTCCCGTTCGTTAGGTAGCTTAGTGGTACTTGATCATTCTTGCAATCTTTCTTTATAAGCCAGTATCCATTATTGGGCTTCAAAGGTTCCAATATGCCCGATTAACAGCCCCTCAGTCCCCTGCTGCCCCGCCGTTCCCCTACAGATCCATTGTCTTTATTTGGGTGGCCATCTCGTTTACCGACAATATGCCCCTGAGTTGATGGAACCATGGATATTGAGCACTGGCCTATGCTTGTGTTTGTGCCTGATGTGTGAGTATTTCTTGAACAATTAGTAACAAACCTTGCAGTCATGTCATAACTCATGCGCGTTCTTTACTCATCAATATCAGGAAACCTCTTATCTCTTGCATGTTCTTGGCTTCCTCGTGAAAATCATCAAGACCCCAGCCAATGGAGGGAACCGGCCGCGCACGCTGCCGAAGTGGTTCCACTTTGAAGCGTCTTCGAGAAAGCTTGGGCATGCAGGGTGATGTAACCCCTCGGCGTCAGCGATCAAAGCGACCGAATTCGTTCTCGCTTCTCGCTTCTTTTCCGTCCTCACTCAACAAGCCCGTGTTTTACCGTGTATAAGCCGTCTTATTCTTATCATCCACTGCTACCCATGGAATACTCTCGATCCTGCGGCCAAGACGTGAAAAACTCTTCAGATCATTTAGATGCTAAAAAAGACAGGCGACAGAATATTCTAGATATGACATGATATCTATGTTCTAGACTAGGATACGTTATCGCACTCCCCAACCGTTGTCGAGCAAAGCCGTCGCTTCTTCGAGACTCAATCCCGCCGTTTCAGGATAGATGCGCCAGACCAAAAAGTACCCAATCCCACAGACAATCGCATACAGAACGAATGTCCATGATGGGCTCAGCAGGTCCATCAGCGGCAAGAACGTCAATCCCACGACAAAGTTGGCTCCCCAACTTGTAGCTGTCGCTACTCCACTACCGAGCGATCGAACTGCCAGGGGAAACAACTCGCTTTGCATCCATGGGACGTTACCCAGACCAAGCGCGTACGATGCGACGTATACCATAATACTCACGAGGATGGTGAGGGCAGCTAGCTCATGTCCCGCGGTAGCAGGGGGTTCATCGGCGTGGATATCAACCCCTGCCGCCAAAGTCAAGAACGAGAAGCCGTAGGCGGATAACAGTAGACCGACGATCATGAAGGGGATCGAGTATAGGAGCACTCTTCGCCGGCCAATGTGATCAACGAGTCCTAACGCTGCAACCGTGCCGAGGAAGTTGGTGACGGCGACTATCATCGAGGTAAGTGTAGGGCTCTGGAAACCAACAACCGTAAAGATAGTTGCAGAGAAGTACATCAATGAATTCTGTAGTATAATTAGCAAATTGCAGGACTCGTAGTTCCCATGATCACTCACAAAGCCACAAAGCTGTTGCAAGCCTTGGAGCAGACACGCGATAGCCAATGCCCGGCGGTTTCTCCCTTCACTGAACAGAGT
>JABEXW010000413.1:0-52871 GCA_013266185.1 Fusarium sarcochroum | reverse complement strand
AAAATGCAAGACATTTCTCTTACGAGGAAAGGTGCATGCTATATATATATATTTGCTAGTTTCTTCAAACTCAGTAGAGACTGTAACAACTTGAATTGTAAGCGCGGTCGTATTGCTGTACACTTCCCGCCTACACGACATGCGCTGCAACCCTCTTTCCATCTCATTGCTACTGATATCCCTTGGTACCTTTCACACATATCCGATGAGCATCTAGCCTTGAAGGTTGAATCTTAGCATAAATAAACAGCGGGGGTAGTCAAACCAACCTGGACTCCTCGTCTGGATTCAAAACTGACAGGAGAGTCGAAAGATAATCTAGCAGTTGGTGCACTTGGGATAACCGCGAAGAAGACAGCATCTCCTGCCGTTCTGGCAGCCGAAGCACTGGATCTGGCGCGCCTCGAGTCCCTCAATAACCTCCCGGGACACAAGTTCGACTTTAGACTCGTCAATGGTAGGAGCTGCAGCAGCCATGGCAGCAGAGGCCGAGGCGAGGGCGACAAGAGCGGTGAAAAACTTCATGATTGGAATGGAACAAAGGTCGCTTGGCTTTGTAGTTTGTGAATGTTGAAGATGAGGATGATGAGTGAGTTTGAAAATCATTTCAAGGACTGGCAACAGCGTTTTATAGACGTCGGATGCCCTTGATATTTGTATAAGTTGGGGACGGAGGTCCGTACCCGTCGGCTGGCCGGTAGCTGATGACAGACAAGCGTGAGGGGGATCATCCATCCTTTAGTTCGGACCTTCTTGATCTGTTCAAGTTGTATATATGATTTTCGATCATCCAACATGAATTCCATGGAATGTCTTCAGTTGTACCTCCCTCCTTCCTAAGCCAGCATAAACTAGAAGCATCTTATATCCAAATGGGTTGGTCATGGCGATACATCAAATTCAATGACAATCACGAAGAATATCCACTCGCCGATATACGAATAAACTCATCAAACTAGTCTCAATCTAGCGAACGATACATGGTGAAGATGAAACGCCACATTTAGGCGAACTCACCTGCCATATACAGCAAACTAGGGGCGGCCCGTAGGTTCTAGGGGGCAGTGACCGCGAGGGGCCAGAATCCCAATGGCGAGAAGCCGATATTGGCCAAGATTAAACTGCTTCTAGTCCCTGCTCTACAATCTTGTAGCTAACTTACGTGTATACCCTGTGATGCTTATCTCTGAAAGCTATGTGCAGTCAGATATCATGATGCTTTAACGGAGGTCACATGCTTTAACGGAGGTCATTTCTTGAGCCACATCGCCGGAGATAGACTTCTGTGAAGGATTTATCCATTTGATCCTTCCAATGCTTAACCTCAAATCTAGTTTACGCATCGACCAATCAGCGGATGAAAATGCTCGGCTATATACTCCGCGCCGCACCTATGCAGCAAAAAGTCTGAGGTCTCGAGCGTCATAGGGCTGTGTTCGGAACATCGCTCGAGTATTGAAGCATCCACTCAGGTACAGTAGAGCGGGGTACCGATGACAAATCGTAGTCTCGTCGACCAGATCTAAATGCACCTGCTTTTATCTTGCCACTTTCAAAGTGACCATCACTAACTTTGAGGTTCATTGTTAGCTGATAAGTCAGAGTGTTGATTGGCACAGTATACCTCAAGTTCCTATAGGAAGATAGATAAACTTAAAAGTGCAGCCTCTAGCTGTTTGAGACGCTAGTAGAGGCCCTAGTCTCTAGTCTATAGCCTGGAGATTAGAGACAGCGTCTGGAGGCTTGGTCGATGTGGGAAGCATGCACACAGCACTAATCAAATTTGTTCTGCTAAAGTGGAGGCAGGCTGTGCCTGAATAGGCTTACGGGGTGCTCCAGAGTAGGGCTTGACGCATAAGCATGTTTCGTCTAGACTGTTACATGGCAGGGATGATGATCCAAATGACTCGTGGAAGGGCTCAAGAAGTCATGCGTCGACTCAATCACTCACCCAATGCAGCAGTCGAGAAACAAATATCCCACACCCGGAACTGCCATAATCAGCGATTACTCAAAGCTCAATGTTAATATACGATCGGTCTCTAGTAATTCCTAGCTACTCTCGATTTTGAAAAGGTTTTCAAAGCAAGATGACATCCACGAAGCCATCAACATCTTGTAAGACCTCTTCATCATTACGAAGACACTCCGAATCTAAAAAGATCGTCCCAACCCTTCGAAATTGCCTCTCATTGGTTCTCGCTGGCCTGTGCTGGGTGATGGGTATTACCAGCAATGCATGATAATGACGGTGGGTCTCAGTAGTCTTCTCAAGATACTTTCCCTCAGATAAGAACAAAGCAGAAATCTCACTTCTTCCAACCCAGGACCGCGTGTCCTCTGTTTGCCCAATTATTCCGTCGAAAAAGGAAGCCTCCCCAAACCGGTCACCTCGAGGCGTGCATAGCCTCATGAGCCGATGGGAATGTTCAGGCAACGTTGCCTCATCTACTTCTGGTTGCTCGCTAAGTCCCACCTTGACCATGGGAGCGCGCATGCTGATCCAGCCATCCACTACTTCACCGAAAGGGTTCTGTGTATTCTTGGGTGTAACACTGAACCCCGTAACGACTGCCAAGTCGATCCAACCGTCCAGCCTCGTTCCGTGGCCCGAGCGTCCATCCAATGACGCAGGACTCCAGGTTGGAGCAATGTACCCCTCCTCTCCTGGTAAAGGCCGTTCGTCAGGCCAAACGATGTCCTTTGTCCTTGTCTCAAGGGTGCTCCATCCCAATCCCTCGACCAAAGCGTCACTCCAAAGCCCAACAACATAGTCTATGCTCTGAGGTTTACCTGAAGCGGCTAGCCTAGTAGCCTCGTTTAACTTGACCTTGATCAGCTCTGCTAGTCCTGAAATAGCAGGCAGCCGATCTGTCTTGACTGTGAGTAGCCGTCCAGTGTAATCCTCCAGTATTAGGTACCACAACTTATGAATAGCGCTGTGTCTAGACTTGCGAGATAAATCTTCAAACGATTTCTTGCCTCCTGGACGTAGCGAGTTCCAGCGACCTAGGACCTCGATCCCATCTTCGGATAAGAAGTGATGGTTGCATTCAAAAAAGAGTTGATCCTTGCCAAAATGCAATGTCCGCTGGGGAAGAAGTCGCTCTTGTGTAGCCCACGCTCGCAATGTTAGAGGCTCCTCGTAAAGTGTAAGCCAGGATCGTGTGTTGATTGTTCTTGATGGGGGGATTTCAAAGGCATATCCAGGAACGGCAGCCACTTCTTTATATCCTACACTGGCTGAGTCGACTATCTGACGAGTGAGCTGGAGAATTATAGGCACATGGCTGCGTTCCGGTCTCTTCAGGAATCCGTCAGTAGATCTCCTGGCATTATCTGCGGCGATTGTCAGATATGATCCAGCATAGACCTGCTGCATGGCAGCAGATTCCATGACCCAATCATCAACATCGTCCTGACAGATACAAAGCGAATCGATCCAGAGAAACTGTATGCCGAGATGACGTGTAATCTTGATCGCGTCTTGGTAGGTCTGGGGGAGGTCCTGCACAGTGATGCTGTCTAGATGATCTGAAAGTGTCGCATGAGTAGTTCTCACCTGACAAGAACTATCAGTTCCCCAGCAGTAGCTAAGTGTCACATACGAATCATAATTTGTTGTATCCCTCGTCTCGCACAAGCGTATCCTGCCAGGATCATCAAAAGCGTTCAGATCAAGAATCCTCGAAGGAAGCGGGACCTGAGGAGGGCGACAGCAGTCATGGTTTATCACACAATCGTTGGTCCAGCCAGTGACCACTTTCAAGGGTTCCTTGGATCCAGCATCAGGATCGACTCTAGCGCCGCGAACCCGTCCAGGAGACAATGCTCTTTGACCCTGTGTGTTTTGATTCGAGATTGAATACATCGACTGGCCAGGTTCAACACAGAATCCAAATGCGTCAAGCAGGAAGAATAAGTTCTGCTTCTTGCTATTGATAATTATCGAGAAACCATCGGCGCCATCAAGTCGTTGGACAAGTTTAAAGGTCCATATTTCTGGTAGCCCTTGTCCCCAGCCCTCGAAAAAGGCGTACTTTAGAAAAGTATTTTCCTCCATCTTCTTAAACTCCGCGATGATGCTCTCCACTTTCTGTAAGATCACTCTGCAAAGCGGGCAGGTCTGGGAGGAGAGCGCGAGTAGGTCAAGACCAGTTAGATGAGGCAGCCCGACCTGGTCATACGGGGTTGCACCATCTTCGTCGGCTAAAAAGCATGGCGTAGAGCTGTCTTCCAAGACGGAGACCCTGTTGTTCCAAGAATCCGGAATGACCGGTAGTCGTGATGGGATCCTCAAAGCCGGAAGACAGAGCGAACATATTGCCATGGCAGCGGTATTAACTTTACGCCTGAAAGGTTAATCCCCTCAGGTGAGATTTGAGACGATGATATCATATCTGACATCTGTGATGGTTAGTCATCGGCTCTAGGGTAACTTGACCCGACCTGAAATACGGAGAGCTTGGACTTGAATCATCAGCCAAAAACATGAGCAATTTATTTTCAACCTCTTGGACTAACCCTACATTGTCCTGGCATGTACTGATAAAAGCAAACCCTCTCCGCTACTCACCGCCCTTCTTCCTAGAATTTGCTTTTCTTCTTATCTTCGTTCGCTCTTATTATTTTTGTAGCCCGGACTCGCTCGGAGCAACTCTACTCAACAACATTTACTAATGCCTGTACAAGTGGTTAATCTAGCTCCTAGAGAGAAAAGAACATAGTAGTGCATGGTTTGGCACTCGTGGACTGATGGTGGCGTCCGGCGAGCAAGGTGGAGATAGTATCGGAATCAATATTACCGGCAGTGCTCACTAGCTCACCTTCTCTTCCCCTATCCCTTAGCTTCAGATAACTTGATATGAGACCACCTATATTACTTACAATCACAATTAAGATCAGGTCTAGTCCGTAAGTGGGCTATTTTCTCTATCCATTTATTCACGGACAAACTATAACCACCAGTTTCAGGCTCGCGGCAGGACGGGAGATAATCGATTTCTGTGGGTCAATTCTAGCATAAGCCTTACGCTATTAGGTAGGCAAAGCCCGACGGAATGGTAAGAATGGTCCGGTATCATTCGCCTAGGCGGAATTCGGCAAGGCCATAAATTGCCTGCATGTTCTAGAATTAGTAGCCGAAATAAGCCAGCCTCCGAGCATGCCGATTCCAGCATTGACCGCCGTTAGTCGGACGGCTTGTGATAGGTGGACTTTTAATGGGATCTCAGGGGTCTGTCTCGTGTCGCAGCGGACGGTTTATCTGAAACAAAAGCTCACATCACAAGATTAACTGCACGGATTATGACCCTTACTTTGACATGGGATGATCGCCTTTGGCCGAAAATACAGGGCTGACGCGATCGAAAACCGACAGGGTGGCAATCATACAAAAGGCGATGAATACGCCGCATAATCTCTGATCAGTCAGTTCGATCCATCGGCAGTTCTTCATCAACAATCACCTAGCCAAGAACCCGACACACAAACGCCGACATGGTTTCCCTACGCAGCCTCGCCATTGGCAGCTTCCTTGCCGTTGGCGCCTTTGCATCTGAACTCGTCCGAAGAGATGTCAACCCCGGCCCTGTCAAGGGTGATACCTTCATCCACGACCCTACGATAGTCAAGAAGCCCGATGGCTCCTATCTTGCTGCTTTCACAGCCAACGGCATTGGTCTGAAGACCTCTTCCGACCGTACTACCTGGAAGGACGTCGGCGCTGCTTTCCCTAACGGCGCTGCTTGGACTACCACCTACACCAAGGGCGACAAGAACCTGTGGGCTCCTGACCTGTCCTATCACAATGGTCAATACTTCATGTACTACTCAGCTTCCAGCTTTGGTACATCCAAATCAGCCATCTTCCTTGCCAGGTCCAAGACTGGTGCATCCGGCTCGTGGACCAACGACGGCCTTGTCGTCGAATCCAGCGCCAACAGCAACTACAACGCTATCGACCCCAACCTCTTCGTCGACACTGACGGCAAGTGGTGGCTCTCATTCGGCTCCTTCTGGTCTGGCCTCAAGCTTGTTGAGTTGAGCCCTTCCACTGGCAAGCCCATCAACAAGAACAACATCATCTCTATCGCCGCTCGCCCCAACAACGGTGGAGCCATCGAAGCCCCTTTCATCACCAAGCATGGCAACTACTACTATCTCTGGTCCGCTTTCGATAGCTGCTGCAAGGGTGTTCAGAGCACTTACCGTACCATGGTTGGCCGCGCTACCAAGGTCACCGGTCCTTACGTCGACAAGGCTGGCAAGCAGATGATGCAGGGTGGCGGTACCCAGCTTCTTGCTAGCCACGGCAACATCCACGGCCCTGGCCACCCTGCTGTTTTCACCGATAATGATGCTGACGTGCTTGTCTATCATTACTACAACGCCCAGGGTACTGCCCAGCTCGGCCTTAACCTTATCCGTTACGACAACGGCTGGCCCACTATTTACTAAGGAGGCTTTGGCCTGGGAACACTCGGATAAGAGACGGACTCCGAGGATGGATCGGTTGAATGGAGGGTAACCATTGCTGGCAAGTGGATATGTGTGGTGATTCGCTAGGGTTGGGCTTGTCCCAACGGCATCGTTAGCTACAATTGTTGCTACGTTAAGTTCTTGTACATGTTTGCTTTATGTATATACATATACGTATTAAGTTATATACGAATGATTTACCTCTGCACCTCTAGATCCTTGAGTGTGTGTACCTTCCAATTACCCCGTCTCTGCTCATGTTAATTATCATCATATCTATCGCAGTCTGTTATATACAACTTGATCTGCAAACGACATGATATGGCATGTCACACCGTCATTTAATTATGGACCCCACCTTCTGGCTTTTCTGTATCTCAAAACATCTGTTCTGTCTTTGGCATCGGCCCGGATGATCTCACAGTATGTTGGAGTAAAGTGAGTTTGTAAAGGTTGATATGCATTTGGACATGTCCAGATTGGCCAGATTAGTTGTTGGCTGAAGATCGCCTCTCAGTGATCTCGATATATAATTTGACGGATAAAACTACATTGGTCTTGCCGGTTTATGAGCTCTTAACCCAATGTTGAGCTTGTTTGGGCATGAGGGTTGAGACATAAGTCGTTACTCTCCGATCGTCCGAGTATAATCCGAGTAAGTGGCAAAACACAAACTTTAGACAAAGTAGGGTTCAGGACAAGAGAGGGGGTATGTACGCCTGACTCATTAGTCTTCTATCTAAAAGTCAGGCAACGCCATTTTTCTCTTGTTCTCCTCCACTTCGACAACAAACTGACGAAGCTGATACTGCTAAAAGTTTACTACGACCAAATAATCTCGCCACCTCGCTTGAGAAGATGACTTGGCCTGGGCTCAAAATATTGGACTGGATATCATTTATTTATCCTACCCAGAATACATCCGTGATGGCCAATGAACAGTCAAGGATCGGGGAGTCAAGCATAAGGTCATGGATGGTAATCCAATGACAATTGGGTAGGTAAGAACGGGCTTGTGATTATGTAAAAATATGTGACATGTCAAACTAAGGCATACTAAATGCTCTCGAGTCTTAACTCCATATCCAGATGGCAATTGGCCATTCGTAGATGGGTTCTGAACGCGATGACCGTAAATCTTAAATTGATATATAGTCAGCATTAGTCCCTAGAAACAAAATTTCACTTTTAACAGTTTCTATTACGAATCGCATCGTGAAAGCTGTTTTTACGTCAACGATACAGCATAATGCCTAGGGCTTTCATGCAGCTTAGAATATCCAATCAGGATGCGTCGTTCGAAATCAGGCTGGGCTGTGCATCAAGCAACAAAGCCATAAGCTGCACAAATCCCCTCACTTCTTTTTCCACGTTTCCTCATACTTTTATCCACCTCGTCATCGCTAAAACGTACCTGGGATGTTAGCATAGCCTAGACTCACTGCCAAGAGTGTCAGGTAGTGCGAAAACAACATCAGACCTCCAATTTAACTTCCACCATGGATCCCGTCACGGCAGTCGGTCTGGCTTCGGGGATTCTGACATTCGTCCAAGCGGGGCTAAAACTGGCTGGGGTGGCCAATCAGATTTACTCCTCCGTTGATGGTATCCTGGACGAGAACAAACATCGAGAGAGCATCGCCAAAGAAGTAAAACAAGCGGCTTCAAGACTAGAAACAAATGGTGTAGAGGGTTTGATACCACAGCAGAAATCTCTCTTGAATCTCGCCAGGGAATGCCAGGCTACTTCAACAGAACTGATTAATGTCTTGGACGATGTCAAACCAAGATCGAGCTCAACAAATTACTTGAAAGTTTGGAAAGATGCTATCAAAGCGACTCGCAAGGAAGATGCGATAAAGAGCCTGGAGCGAAGACTAGAGGCGTATAGAAACCAGCTCACTCTTGGGCTGGTTGAGCTGTCAAAGTATGTGATTTTTCTGTTTCAATCCATGCATTATCAAAACCTAACACATTGCAGGGCTGAGGCAGAAGACAGCTTCAAAGAGATGCTTTCTCTCGTCACAGGAAACGAGAAAAAGCTCAAGGCATTGACTAAAGATGTCCAAATCCTGCGCCAAGGGCAACTCGCTATAGATGTCACGAGTGTCAACAGCCAAGCCTATAATCAGGTACAGCAGCTACTTATGATCGACGAGAAGGCTCTGAACCTGATATCCCAAGACCGTATACTCAGAAGCCTTAAGTTTCAAGAGGTTGACAGCAGATACGAAGCAATACACGAAGCCGACAAAGATTCGTTCAAGTGGATATATGAAGAAGTAAAGGTTGAAGAAGACAACCACTGGTCTACCGAGATTCTGAAGGTAACATTCACAACCATAGTGTGTATGAAATGGACTGACTGTGTCTGCGCCCACAGATGCAACATATATCTCGAACAAGATTTCTGGAATGGCTATCCTCAGAAATGGCACCAGCTCCTATCTTTCACATCTCGGGCAAATTAGGGTCTGGTAAATCCACGTTGGTGAAATTCCTGTGCTCTCATCCTAGAGCAAAGACTGAACTGGAGCAATGGGCAGGTAAGCTGAGTACCGGAATACAGCTGTATTGATGTAGACTAACATCCTTCCAGGAGACAAAACACTCGTCTTCGCCTCATTTTTCTTCTGGAGGAACGGTACAATCTTGCAAAAGTCCTTGCATGGGCTGTGTTGCTCCCTTCTCCATGACGTTCTTATTAAACGACCCGATCTGATACCTGAAATTCTCCCCGAACATTGGCAAACGACAAGACAAGCTCCTTGGCAGATCCAGGATAAGCTAGATATCAGAGGGAGTATGATCAAAGACGCACTCAATCGAGTCCTGGAAAACCAACGACTATACGACACCCACCGTTTTTGCTTCTTCATTGACGGTCTGGATGAGTTCGAACCGGGTGCCCATGACGACTTGGACTACCTAGATCTGGTGGAAATACTCCGTCGGTGGACAAATCGGGCGAATGGGAACCTCAAACTTTGCGTCTCGAGCCGAGAGGAACCTGTTTTCATGGATGCATTCACCGAAGACCCCAACTTCCGACTCCAGGACCTGACTAGGTTTGATATGCAGGACTATGCCCGCCGCCGTCTTGACATCATTAAAGATTCAAGTACAAAACAGCGCATAATTGACGACATCCCGGAAAAATCATCAGGTATATTTCTATGGACGTACCTCGTCGTCAGGACTATACGTAACAAGATGTCTCACGGCTTAAGCGATGAGTCTTTGGAAGCTTACTTGGAATCTCTCCCCCAGGGCCTTGAGGCTCTCTTTGCGCATGTTCTTGATAACCTTAACCCAGACGACGAAAGAAGAACTTTGCGTACAATAGACTTGTTGAAAGTCGCAAAAACTCACGGTATACTGTTTCCGTTAGTCGCGTTTTCTCTTTGGAACGACTACGAAAAGGACCCAGAGTTCTCTATCCGAGACAGTATCTGCCGTGATGAGAAGGATATAAGATCCCTCGAGATGCAGCTGCGTGGTACTTGTGGCGGTTTGATTGAGTCTCAGTTTCTATGGGACGATTTAAAAGTTCTCGACTTCGTACATCGGTCTATTCCGGATATGTTCTACGAGAAGACACAGACGCCTGAGCTAGGTAGACGTATGGATATTGCACTAAAGGGGTTTAATACGGTGAACGCACTTTCACACCTCTCTTTCGGTGCTTTCAGGCTCTCAAGTGAAACGGCTGCGACGCCATATTTCGTATCTATAGCTCTCATGCGCCTGAAAGAGATGAACGACCAGCCACCTTATCAATTTCTGGAATGCCTGGATAGTTGGATCAACGATATTTGGTTCGAAAGCCCCCAGCCAAACAATACAGTATTTGTAGAAGGAGCGGATTCAGAAAAAATGTACTTGGTCGGTGCCACAAGCCTTGGAGAGGGTTCGGTCCAGACCTTTTACAGCACTATTTGCCTCGCAGCATTCGTCGGCCAACAAGACTATTTTGACTGGAAACTAAAAAACGACCCAAAAATCAACGATAATACGATCAAGAAAGCATTGGTCACGCAGTCTGTCCTGCATTCAAAGAGTTGGGAATACTTTTTCGACAGTGAGGTTCTCAATCAACCTTTCACAAGCAACCTTATACCCTTTCCTGGAGAGGACCAGATTTATCCCATCGACGCAGACTCAGATGCTTTGACGCCCTGGCAGTACTATATTGGCCAATCAATCTGGGTGTTACACCATGGTTACTGGGTCAAGAACCCGAGTCAAACGGGAGAAGTCATTGAGCGGTTTTTGGAGCAAGGTGAAGATCCATTCTGCCAAGTTCGAGTTGAAATCAATAGATGCACGACAGCATCTGTACTTGTTTCTTTTCGCAGAGCAACGATTCGCTATAATCTTGAGTATTCATCACTTCGGCCCATAAGCCATATGTTGCCAGAATCTGTAAGCAGCTGCCAGACAGCAAGGAGACGGCCGGAATTTGAATGGGGGCAGCAAATCAGCGAAGTCTTTACACTTCGGGAATTAATTGAAAGGGTCAAATGGGAGAACCGGGATCGCATATTGGAGTTATTAGACCAGAACCTAGAAAAACCATCAGGCCAAAGAACCATAAGCGGTCGGACATTAATTACTGGCAAGTATTACGTTCTATTACAAACTCAGATAATACTAACGTATTTCAAGCATTGTTTTTCATCTTTTGTAGCATAATAGTTTTGTATTCAACCTTGATCTAGACATTGAGGCCGCAGGAGATGGGGGCAATCGACTTAATCAATTCATCTACCAGTCATCAGCATAACACTTGGCATAACCCGTTCACTCCGAAGTTGTCGGAGGTGACTTTAGAAGCTGGTGAAGTTGATGAGGCACGGTACACGGTTCTGCGAGACATAGCGACAAGTGATATCACCAAATGTCGAATGATACGAGCAGACTGGGCTTACTAGTGAACAGATCAAGTGCAGTGCCGGACTAGATGGAAACGTAACTACTATGTCAGGATGATATTACTGGCCTTGAATATGTGGATTTAAAGGACGCTGGGTTCGCGATTGATAAGGGGAAACATTGGATTACTTGGAAGAGTTACAAGATACTTTGATTGCCGGCAGTAACTCGCCCGTTGTGCTAAGCATTTCATAGAAATCTTGTTGCTATGGCGTGTATATTGGGGAGAATAATGATGATGAGATTCGGAGAATTATGAATGTCCGTAGCTACAAAGTGTTCTTTATGGCTGTTCAAGCTGACCTCTGTGAGGGTTGCAGAACCTTGCGACATTCCGTAGTTACCTCAAACACTTCAGGTTGTCCCGGCAGGGTTTTAACACGTTCCTTTTAGTCTCATCTTCGAGATTTGTCATCACCGAATGCTCGTGCGTGTCAGATTTGTCGCGAATGTCGGGCGTAACGGACTTAACCCTCGATACCGCCGACGTTTATCATCAAAACTGAACAAACAAAAGCACATGCGCCTCGAAAGGAGCTGTCGGCAAGCAAATAGTATCCAATGTAAGGCACTATACCAATTCAGGAATGCAATCTCTGATTGGTCCAGCTACCCTGTCTGGGTTTGGGGGATGGTGAATTTATAAGCAGTTTCCAGATGCTGGCATCTTCTGCTGTCATATCGTCCATGGAGATCGTTTCTACTCTTCACCTCAATGCAATCATGGGGGTAAAGGTCCCTGTCGTCGAGAAGCCATCCATGTTCTTGATGCTTTCATCAGTCGATTTGATTCGGCGCTGTTGATTCGATCATGGTTCACGAAAGCCGGACTTAACGCATCGCAGTCGCTCAAGTTCCATGATCTACCCAGGACTTACAAACCCAGCTCTTGGCGTGTAGTCTCGGGCAACGGAGAAGTGTTGCACCGACTTTCCACCTCACCACTTGTTGTCGCATGCCGAGATCGAAACTTGGCACGAAGATGCTGAGAAATGCATATGGTCTCTTTGCAACAGGAGATGGGGGATGGAGTTAATCAAAGAGGGACTTCAGCAAGCAGGGGTAGGTAAGTATAAAGATACAAGCAGAGACTGCCTAAAATCTCCTTTGAACACATCAAACGCATTTATCATCTTTGTTAGTCAGGCAACCAGAAATCTCAAAGCTTCATTACGCATATCTATCAACAATGACTTACACCAAAGAAACAGATGGCAGGCAAATTGCCAGCGATCTTTCATCGAAAATCAAGGGCAAAATCATCCTCGTAACAGGAGCGTCACCTGGTAGTCTTGGCACCATCTTTTCTCAGATAGTGGCCGAGCACTCTCCCGCGCTGCTTATTCTTGCGGGCCGCAACACCAAGGGAACTCAAGAGACGGCAAAATCTATCACCGACTCTACAGGTGTTCAAGTCAAGACACTGACTCTGAAGCTGGATTCTTTGAAGAGTGTTCGAGCAGCAGCCGATGAGGTTAATGCTTGGGATGATGTTCCTCAAATCGATATCCTAGTCAACAACGCTGGCATAATGGCTGTCCCGTTTGAGCTCACTGAGGATGGTGTTGAGAGACAATTCGCAACCAACTTCTTGGGGCATTTCCTATTCACAAATCTTATCCTCGGAAAGATTCTCAAGGCGAAGGCTCCTAGGGTCATCAACGTATCATCGAACGGCAATCGATTCTCTGGTGTTCGCTTTGACTACAATTTCCAGGTTAGTCAATCTCACAGCTTGGCACGTCTCAAGCTAACTAATAAACTCAGGATGGCAAGACTTATGACCCATGGAGAGCATATGGACAGTCCAAGACTGGCAACGTACTCTTTTCTGTCGCGCTGGCTCAAAAGCTCGGGTCAAAAGGCTTGATCAGTGCGAGTCTGCACCCTGGAGTCACATCCACCAACCTGGGAGCCCACGTCGACTGGGCGGGTGAAGGGGGTGCCAGCATGTATGCGGTAGATGTCACCATTGGAACCCCAGAATCTCTTGCACCGGGTAGCTTCGACTTCAAGTCCCCAGAGCAATGCGTCGCAACCCACGTTTACACTGCGTTCTCGCCGGATATCGCCAGTAACAATGGTGGCTACTTCATGGACTCTCGATTGGCTGACCAGTTCAAAGGAGAAGTGTATCCGTGGGCAACGGATAAGAAAGAAGCGGAAAGGGTCTGGAAGCTGGCTGAGAAGCTCGTGGGTCAAGAGTTTGCTTGGTAGTTGTAGGCTAAGGCCCTTGCGCTTCCGAAACTAGCCATCCTAACCGGCATCAACATGGTGGCGGAAAGCTCATCTCTCAACTCATTCGAGGAACTCATGTAACGTAACTTAAATCAGATAGAGACTAGAAAGAACGGTTTCGATCTTTATTTACTGTCCGACTCCAAGTGACTTGTGTCAAAATTGCATCCTTATCAGCCTGTCTGCAAGGTCTCCACCGAGGTGAAAACCGAGGGCATACGATGGAGTTTCTGTAGTCTTTCCTCATGAAAAAAGTGGTAGATTTAAAGTGTCAAGTCATTCATGGCCAGTTTCATGAGTTGTTTTGAGTCGTTATAGATATAAGATCCATTAAGTCTAATTGCTACTAGTCCACTATTGCCGTTGCACAGCCCTTGTCTTTCTCCTGATGGAATGTTTCCAAGAGGCTTTGCTTCTTAACGTACTCCATCACAATCTCTTCTTCCGTCCTCTCTTGTGTTGTTTTCTCTCCTTGTTGTCTCTTTTGTCGCTCTGCAAACGCGCTTTGCGTAGTGCCCTCGAGATGCCCCTGATCATACAACTGCTCTGTCTGCGTTTCGGTGTTATCTCTTGCCCTCTCGCACCCCGTTTCGTTCTCGTCATCGAGATCAATTTGTGATTCCCATTCACTTCCGTTATCTCTCTGTCTTTGCTCCCTCAGACTCTCCGTCATGACTCTTTTTAGAAGTCTCTCATACTCCAATCCTTCGCTTGTTTGTCGCTGAGCTTCAGCCTGGCTGGATGTCATTGCTTCTCGCAGATCATCATGGTATGTCTGATGGTCTGCAGTTTCTTGCCGTTGGAGCCGAAGCTGGCGTTCGTTTTCTTGCGTCTCCTGCTCCACATGGGCATCCTCTTCTATCCCTCCACGCAACAGGTCTTGGGGTGACGGTTGAGTAGTGTCGCTAGCCCCAGCCGTCTCCAATGATCCATTGAGGGGGAAAGAGGACTGAGAATTATCATCCTTGACGGGGATAGCAACTTCGGCATATTGAGTCGAGAATTTCACACCGTCGATGGGCTGAGCGGAACTCGCGGTACCTCCTCCCTCTTGACGAGCCTCCCTATCCTCCGTGTTCTTTCCCCGTTGTACTTCTAGAACATCTCGCATCATCTCTTCAGGATCAGCCTTCTTCTTAAGGTACTTCTGGATAAGCTTCCAACGGACGATGACGTCTTCCTTTTCAGCGTCGGAGCTTTGCAGCCACTCTTCGTATCCTTGAGTGACTCTTGACGCGACGATGTAGTTCTGCACAGTGCTGCCGAACAATTTCTGCACCTCTTTGTTTACGCCCTTCATGAAGTAAGCAGGAATACTCCAGAGGGCTGCATTTGGCTTGATCAAGAATCCACCGACTCCTTTACCGATGCCCTTGAAAAAACCACTGGCACCCTCTTTCTGAGCGCCTTTCCAGGGTTGAGTAAATAGGCCAGTGACACCATCGTACCAGCCGAAACCAAACTCTTTCCCTATTGCCTTGAAGCCTGATTTGAGATCGGTGACTTTTTCTTGGGGGCGTACGGTGTCGTCTCCCCAAAGCTTCGGGACGTTATGGAACCCTCTGGTAAAACTCACAGAGATTTCTGCGGGTGATTCTAACGCCGCTTTTACGATACGCCCGAATCCTTTGCTTGTGTGTGCTCTAGTCTGACGCAGCATATCATAGTCTTTGCCGGAGAGGTTGGGAAGACTCTGAACAGTGGCAAGAGATTCTTGGCTGTTAAAGTTTGTCGGTTTTTGTTCTGGGAAAGTTAGCTGGGTATTTCCCTCGATATGTGAAGGCTTACTATTAGTTGATGCTGTGTACAATGATACTTGCGATTGCTGTCGGCTCGACGTAGATGGAATCGGTAAAGCCTTGAACGTCTCCGAGGGAAAGTCGGCCACTCCCATGGCCATGTTACCTAACGCCCTACAAATTGCCGTAAACCCTCCAGAAATTGGATCCCAAGGGCCTTCATCGGTAACATATTCTCTTGATCTAAACAGCTTCAAGTCATGGAAATCCAAAAGATTGGCATTCGCCAGAGTGCAAGCAGCAAAAGCGCTCAACCTGACCTGGGTATGTTTGATACGCCACGTAGCGACTCGAGAAGGCGCAAGGGCGCAACGAAGTCGATCAACCTCCAGATGTTGATGGAATGACTGGGCACCCATATCGCACCCTTGCTCTGCTGCAATCTTGCTTGCGAGGTCATTGGCGCGTTCCAGACTTTCTGGTTTCAGACAGAAGTTGATAGCATCAGCTAGTTTATCCGCTGTGAGTTGTCTGTGAGGTATTGGATCTGGGCCGGCACCTGCTTGCGAGACCATGGCGCCCCAGAAAGGTTGGTCTCCAAAGAATGGAACAACTACAGTCGGTCGACCTGCTTTAATGCCTGCCGCTGTAGTTCCTGCGCCACCATGGTGAACGACACATGAGACGTGCTTGAAAAGCCAGTCATGTGGCACGCTGTCTAGCATGAAGACGCCTCCGGGGATATGGAGCTCGTCTGCGCCCATACCTCCCCATCCCTTGGAGAGAAGAACACGTTGGCCTGTTTTTCTCACGGCCTCAAAGATGAGCTCCGTCATTGTGTTGGGATCTTTTAAAACGATACTTCCGAATCCGATGTAAATAGGTGGCGGACCGGCGTCGAGAAATGTCTGGAGGGCAAGAGAAGGGGTGTAGTTAGAAGCTAAGTTGAGGAAGTAGAATCCGGAGATGGATATATGCGAGCCCCAATCTTTCGGCTTAGGTATCAGAGCCGGAGACCAGCAGTAGGTGTGGGGGACCTTGAGACGTTGGAGCATCCCAGGGGCCCAGATCACACTCACAGGATCCAAACCGAGACACTTGGCGCGAAATCGGTTGATGATGTCACTTAAACCTTGCCAGGCGAGTAGTTCGATCATAGCATAACTGATGTAGTTGGTAAGTTGAGGGTCGGTATTGGATGATTGGATGTTGGCCAGCGGATGAGGAAATGCCTGTGTTGGAGAATATGGCATCGTAAACATGATGTGGAGAGGAATGCCTAGTTTCTCTGCGCAATGAATATGGGCAAAACTTGGAGGGTTGGCGATGATGCAGTCGGCGATAAAGGGGCTTGCTGCAGGTTCTGGAGTACGATCGCCGGTAGTATCAAGACTCATTCCGTCACCAGCTTTGTAGCATGATCGCCAGCAGCCTTGAATATACTCGGTAACATCTCTTCTTCGCTGGCCGACATCTCCCTTGAGCAAGCTGCGAAAGCCTGGCATCAGACCAGGATTCTTGACCATAAAGGACATCAGCTGGGAAGGGTCGCCTCCGATACTAAAGAACTCGAGGCCATTCTCCAGCACAAAGTTTTGAAAGTTGGGATGCGTCGCTAGACGTACACGATGGCCGTAGGTCTCTTTCAGGACTTTTCCCAAAGCGACGAAGGGTTGTACGTCGCCGCGAGAGCCCACAACTTGGATGACGATGTTTAACGGAGGGGGCTTAGAGACTCCATCGGCTCCCAAGTCAGAGGGTATATAGGGAGTAGGAGTTGGTTGAGTATCTTGGACCCTTTGAGCTTGTTGATGTAAAGCAGGAGTAAATATCTGGGACAAACGCCGGTTGAGCTGATTAATGCGGATATTGACACGGCCATCTTCAGTGACAGACGCACTGGTACCCAGGCCGTCTTTTTCGTTGTTAATCTCGCCATAAACTTCGCCGTAGGCTGGAGGAGGCACGTCATCTTCGTTCAAATCGGAAGTAACAAGGTCGGTCTCTTCCAAGAGCGCCTCTTGTCTTGCGTGCTTTGCGGGGTTGGTGTCGGTCTGGGCAGCAGCGGCAGCTTGTGCTTGTTCGAGTATGGATTGCTGGATGGCGATTTCCGGTACGACTTCATCCTCTTTTGAGACAGATTGGGTGGTCATATTGCTGATGAGAGACGGTAGGGTGGGTCAACCTAAGTCCGTCGAATCTGTGGGCTGTGGAGTATAATTCGTGGGACAAGAATGAGCTTCGGTAGGAAGATTAAGTATCGTCAGACGATGTGACCAAGTTACCTGAGATATCAGCTTATTATTATATATGATCTCTGCTCAACAGCAGCACCGAACGATGCTTCAAGGTACGATTCCGTTTCTAGTTAGTCAATTACGAGATCCTTTCTTGGTTAGTCAGGTACGAGGTTCTCGCCCATGCACCAATCAACAGCTATCGCTTGGACGGGGTAGGATCCACATTGACCTGGTGTTGCCGATGCTTTAAGCCGTATAGCTGCAGCTTGGACGGACGAGCTTAGATGACAGAGGATTTGTATGGCTTTCTCGTACGTATCTAGCTTCATTCAGACTCGAATCGCAAACACCGAAGGTACAAAGTTCTTCGAAGTCGGTGTCAAGGGTGCGTGGTCGCATTCCTGAGATTGGTGGATATGTCAACACGATCGTATTACACAACTCGTTTGGCTTCAAAGGTATCATCATGTGAGTCGAGGTTGAGTCGTCCAGTATATCGTAGCTGTATTATAACTTAATATACTCAATCGTTTCCTGCCACTCTCCCAATAATCCCCACGGCTTTGTTCGGAACCTAGCTTCAAGCGTGCATGGAAAAGCCGGGCTGGGCACGATACCGTGGCCAAATCTTTGATAGTCAAAAGGCATCTCACTTGGGGTGAAAATCCGTGACTCATCATCCGGTAGAGTGAGACCATGCAATCTCGAAGCCTCGTCTGGCAACCCTTGCACGTTGAGATGCCTTTCTTCCAGTTCAATGATATGCTTTGCAGTCACATATGCGTGGTGTGCGTTCCAGAGTCCTTCGCGTCGAGGTGCTAATCGCAGTAATTCCAGCGCTCGTCTTCGCGTTGCGGAATAACGGCATTTTAACACGGCATAGTATAGAGGCCCCAGAATTTGTATATCGAAAGACAGCAGTTGCGGTGTCGCCATTCCCACGTTTAGCTTGGTGATTTGTTCCGCATAATGTACAAGCTCCACAAAGTCTGCGTGGTAAGCGTCGGTGGCCGTTTCAGCAACCGCGGTGCAGACTCGCATCCAGATATAGACGACTTTATAATGTACCAAGAGTAGATTGAGCGCCTCTTGTTTCACTGGTTTGCTGGCAGCCCGCATCCGTTCAACAAGCTCATATAGCTGGTCGCGCCATTCGTCTAGCCTTATTTGAAGTTTGATTTGTTCAGCAAGATCGTCCATGTCAATCTGGAACGCATCTGCCTTGAGACTGGCCTCGCCAATGAATCGGATGCATTGGTCTGAGATCACAAGGAGCCGTCGTCTGGAATGGGCAATGTCTTGGTGAGGAGTATCTTCGTCGTCTTTAGGAGCGTATACTGGCGGTGTTGATATTCCAGCGAGTAAGCAGAGCACATTCAGGCCCGAGAACATGGGAATGATGTAATCTTCGATGGCTTGAAGATCGCTGGATGAGATACTGGACCCTATCTCAGTGGTCTCGTCGTTTCGATGAAGCGTAGCCAGAATGTTGAAACCATTCTGAGCGTGAAACAGTGAAGATTCGATATTCCCTTTGAGGAACTCGATACATGTGAACAGGAGGCAGCAAACCAAAGGTACCAAACTCGAATCGGGGTGCGCTTTAATGCGAGCTGATAGACTTCTTATTGCTGCGTTCCACTCTTTTCGAGCGTTGGGATTAGCATTGACATAGCCTACCGGATGCCGAACAGACTCCTCAATGTCCTGATAAATGGTGCTGATGGCTGATACGGCGTGTCTAACCGATGGTTCGGAGTGTGACATTTGCAACACGAGCTTGCTCCAGAACGTTGAGTTAAACTGACCGTCCAACTTTGCAGCAACGTTTCGGTGAAAGAAGTCAAGGCCGCAATTGTTAACGACATATACCGGTTGAGTCTTCGTAGGAGGCACATAGACTGTGATGACGCTTCTTCTGGGAGGTGTTACGCGTGCCGTGTTGTACTCGCATTTTCGACGTCCAATGGCGCAACGTCGACAGATGGGTTTTGCTTCATCGCATTTCACTCGACGAGCTTTGCAAGTGCTGCATCCTGTTCGAACTTTGGATGTACTTTCTCGGGTCCTTTTGGGCGCAAAATCCGTTCCTGTGGTCATGGCAACAAACAGGAAGCTTTCTATTTCAAGTCTGTGCCAGATTAAATTGACCGAACAGGTCCGCGAAAAGTCTCGAAGCAGATTACACAGTTTGTGGTTTTGGAGTCAGAGCAAAAGTCAAGGGATGCGACTAGTTCTACGTAAGATGAATGAGGTCTAAGATGACGCGCTTGAGCTGCGCCACTGCGTGTTGATGGCGCGGAGACATGTTTCGCCGTGTTCCGAGATAACACCACCTCCTTGGATCAACTCGCGCAGTCAATACCATAGACCAATTACTCATCGATACCCAAGCCCTTGCAAACATGGTCCACAATAGACCTCAGGAATCCATCCAAGTAATCAGGGTCGTGGTATCGCGTATTGAAAACCGAAGAGAGTTCAATCTTCCCATTCCAACTTCCAAGAAATACCGCCACTCCAGCGCCAATAGGCTCACTAGCAGCCCAGACACTTGTGAGCTCAAAGACGTCACTTGATGCACTCACTATTGTCGCTACATTTCCGATTGAGGAGAGAGCGACTGGACAAAACGGTGTCTCTGAAACAGAATGAGGGTCTGATCCAGGCGGTGGAGATAGAGTCTTGAATGTCAAAGGTGCAAGGAAAACTTGTTCATGAACATCTCCCGACGAGATTGGCTTAACTTGCTTGTAGAAGTCTCCAACATCAATCGCCACTCGAGACAGCTCGCTCGTATCGGCTGCTGTCTCATCAGCCGACCCGGATACAACCAGGTCTATGCCCAATGCCTGCGCGGAGACAGTATGATATGCAGCTGCCGCATGATCAGGGCTGTCGTAAGGGGGGCTGCAGTATGGGCGAAGATTAATCATGGCATGATTGACGTAACGAACAGGATACGGGTTGTGTTTTCGAGGTTGCAAATCACGAAGAGCCAGCACTAAGGCCGACGTAAAAACGTGTGTCACACTAACCCCCTGGGCAACAGCCTTGCAACCAGTCAGGATTCGGGTTGAAACAGCTTTGGGAATCGAGATTAAGAGACGATGGACCCTGCCGTCTGGCGTACTGCTGGTAACAGAGCTTGGGGGCAGACCCAGCATAGCAGGATGGTTATAGACACCTGCGTTCCTGGTCTGGATTTCTTGATGTCGCTTTCTTTGACTCTCGGACAATGACTTGGGGATAGAGGCAGCAATACGTAGAGACGGCGAAAGCCTAGTATGTTCCAGGCCATCATCTTGTAATGCGTGCTGATATTCATCTTGCTGCGTGTAAGCTATAGAAGCTTGGACAAACAGCTGGTCAATTAGATGGAGGATCCCAACGCCGTCGGTGATATCGTGAGGACATCGAAGGAATAGGGTCTGACGTGGCGGGTCCTCCTTGGACTTGACAAGGAACGCAGTTGGGACCTCGAAGGAAGAGGCATCATGGTCCAGCCACCTCAAGGCGCTTGAATCCGAATCGACAATTTTGAACGTCGAACGCAGCCAGTTCTCTTGATCCCGGTCATTCTGAAACGGCCTGTATACTCTCTTCCATTTATCGGTCTCGTCGTCACGCTCAATCCGAGAGCCTAGTGTCGGGTGTTGATGGCGAAGACAAGTCCAAGCCTTCTGTAAAGCTTCTTCAACGCGACTGTCACTTTTGACACCAGATGTCTTGAGCTGGAATGATGCACAGCCCGTGATAGGAAAACAGCCTTGTCCTTTCTTTGTCGATAGCCGATAGAATTCCTCACACTCGTCCAGATCTCGCTCCCATGCTCCATGAGATGATGATTGCCATTGGAATCGAGCTGACGGAGAGGAAGAGCCCATTTTGTTTGAAGATCTCTGGAATTTTACGTGAATCCTTGCTTGTGTTGATGAGTGTGAGTTGGGAGAAGGATACAAGACGCGACCGCGCCGTTAGGTAAACACGAAAACACGTGCATTCCACATTTGCTTAATAAGCCGCGTGGGCGGTAGAGTTCTAATTATAGAACAAAAGGCTTGCCTTTCTCTGCCACGTAAACCAATCCACCCACGAGACGTAGGGTAGGTATTGGCTGCTCTATTCTCAAGTTTAATTGTTTTTAACTATTACAATAGGCCTTAAGTTAGAAAAGATCAATAACATCCTGAGCGTCATAGCCGGAAGGATGCTAATATTAGTAGAACTAAAACAAGCTAGACCACAGAAAGAAGTCAGGTTCGTGGACAAAAGTTCCAATCACGACAAAATTGAGACACGCCAAAAACACATCATCTAATGATTTGCAATCATGAACCTATCTAGACGTCTGTTACCTCTTGCGACGCTGTTACACCTCAGATGACCCATTCCCCTTACTATAATCGCTCACTCGTCTTCTGAACCTGAGGACCGTTGATCTGAAAGATAGCCTTGACACCCAAGTGATCCGTGACCCATGCTTTTTCGAACCCGAGCGAGAGCAACTCATTCTTCACATCACTTTCCGCGGCATCCGGTTCAACATCAGCGCCGAACTTCTCAAAATGCTGCAGCTCAAGACCACCACAGAAATACACCTTATCCATGCGTGAGAGGCCAAATTGTTTGCGCAAGGCTGGCAGAGCTTGCTGTCCCCATGTGTATCCTCCATCGTCATCGCCTCTACCATCGCCTTCTTGACCGCCGAGCTTGAGATACGCATCCTCGAGGTCATTGTCGGTATGAAGAGATCTGTCAAATGGCTGGATGGCATTAAAATCGCCGGTGACAACGGCGCCCGAGACATCTTGAGCGCGCATATGTGTAGCAATAACACGCACCTGTGCTGGGCGCAAGGGCGGATCAAGTGCAAGGGATTCGAGGTGGGAGTTGCACAACCGAAGCTTCAGATCGGATGATGAGGGAACCGCAACGTCAACAAACATGGCATCCCGTTCCATTTGCGTGGCCGAGTAGTGCACGCGGAAGCACGAAAGTATCTCGAGCCGACGGTCCACCAGGGTGGTCGTTCCGTAGGCGCCAGAAGCCCAGGTTGAGGTGTCGACATCTGTCAGAAAGAAACTGTCTCGAATCCACTGCTTTTTGCCGATGTTGACTAGATCAGATGGAACACATTCCTGCAGATTGATGACAACCGCTGTATTTTCATCAGATCGATGCTGGCGAGTCAGCTCTTCAAGGTGAGCCAGGGCCGCGTCCATACGGGCGTCGGCGTGTGGAAGCATAAAGTCAATGTTCCAACTGTAGACCACCAGTGTGACAATGTTAGACTTGCCGGACGATGAAGGCGGCTGGCCGGGCTGCCATGCGCTTGATTCGGCGCTCCACTGATAGACAGATTGGGTCCATGGCTCGTCGACTTGCCATGGGACTGAGGAAGATGGCTTTCTCAGGGCCATGGCATTCTGGATTGCCTTCTGAACGATTTGTTCCATGATGAGAGATGTTGGGTGCAAAAAGATGAGTGAGTATGTGAGGTTCCAAGGTGAAGATTAGCATGGGGTGGTTTTATGGCGGGGTATTTATTAGTCTGTCTGACATAAGATCCAAAACACCCGAATCGTACGTAATTTTCATCCGCAGCATCGCAACATATGAGCAAATAAGGAATAAAGGTATATTTTGGAAGCATTGGTCAATTAAGGTGTCAAGATTTTAAGCAGCTTCGGGTCCTTTTAGGGACGACGATTGAGACGTAGGCTGATAGGCCGGTTCATGCGTACAAGCTGATAGCGCCGAGATCGCTCTTGTTAATGAGCCGGACAGCTCGGAAATCATTCCAGGCTCGATTTCAAATGACCATTTGGTGATTGCTCACAGACTCATGTCCACCTGCTATGACAAAGTACTTCAGGCATCTTTGAGATGAGGAACAACTCCGATCGCGGCGAAACCTGGGTCTTTGACTCCCCAAAGCAACCCAACATCTTCTTGTCCCCTGACCTAGATATCGAGCTCGAAATCCCAAACTTGTAGTTTCCTATCGGGAAATCCACCAGCCTGTCTCACAAACACGCTCAACACTCCCGACTCGTGAAGACGCACTCGGTCAAAAAGAGGCTCAGTAGAGGTATTCGGGATTTCCGCAACAGATTCCCAGTCCTTGAAGCTCTTGGAGGCTGTAGATACGTAGATACGGGTAGATTGCGAGACAGGGTCGGGAAGAAGGCCGAATAGGTATTCACCCGATGCATCTCCGGCAAGTTTACCTCTTGGGTCGTAAAGGTCGGGACCGTTGAGACTAGAAGGGTTGATTGCGTTCTTCGTCCATGTTCCTGATGCATATTAGCTAGAGTGTTCAAGATATGGAAGAGAAAGCTTGCCGTCTGTGTTTCGTAGATAATGTTGATAGAGATGTTCTCCAGACAGCACGTCCCTCATCAGGATATGAAATCGGCCCTTGGTGTCAATAAGCTGTCCTTCTTGGTTGACCATTCGGCTATTCTGGGGGATGTCCCAAATCAAAGTGCTTCCGTCGGAAGTTGAGATAGGTTTCTTGAGCTTAGTGTCATTGGTGTTGAACCACGTCTTGCCGTCGTCATTGGAATAAGCAAAGTAGACACCGTGATTTGTGTCAGCGTCTGGTGTCTCACGGACTGTCCATGAAGTATATAGCTTTCCGTCAAGGTAGTCCAGTCCGTTGATATAGGCGTTGTTGTCGTCTCCTTGAATATACATGCCTTGAGCTCCCCATTTTCCGGTTGATGAGCTGTAGCGGTGGATGTAGCTATCACCTGATCCTGACCTACACGGGTCAACACATGCTGGAGTATCTGGCCATTATACTTACTGTCCGATGCGAAACTCGAGAAGGAGATCGCCGCCATCCAGCGGCTCGAAGCGAGGATATGTCAAGGGCGAGTAAGGTCCTTCTGACCCAGTCAACGTATGAACAACAGGTCCAAAAAGGTCAGCTGTCCATTCGGAGGGAACATTCTTGGCAATGCCTTCTTTGGAAACTCGATAGTTAATTGGAACATCCTACTAATATTAGCCAGGCTCATACGAGCATACTCCCGACGTACATGGTGATCAAAGCTGAGATGAATCTTGCCATCCCCAGAAATACCCATGGAGATCATATTGTGACCATCCATCGTCTTCTGGGTGTAATCATCAAGAGTGAGATACTCCCAGTCCTCGACGCTCGGAGACACCTTTCTACGACCCAACCGGACGAAATGGTTGAGGTAGCCTGCTGGAGCAGTCTCGTAGAACGTCACATACTGGTAATCGCCGTGTGTGATAAGGACGTCTTCCTGGTAGCTCACGCCGTTAAGTCGTTCCGAGCCTTGGATATCAGTGCCGACTGTCCAGTGGTTAGTGGACTTGACTTTGAGAGCTGTGACGGCCGACATGACGCTTGTCAATGCGAATGCGATACTGTAGAAACGCATGTTGACGATGGGGCGTAGGCTTGTAGATAAAGACCTGCCAAAAACTGGGGACCTTTTAGTTCTTCATTGTGCCACTCCACCTTATATATATACCGGAAGATTTTATCTACGGAATCAGACCGCCCATCAGTTGACATGCTGACTGTGCTTGCAAGATTCGATCCCAGGCCGTCTTCTCCTGGCTTGAACGGGTCTGGGGTTTGGTTCATGTCACCCCGGTTAGCCGAGATTAATCACACTCGTCTAGCAGTGTGATTGGGTATGATTTCAACCCCGCATTGAGTTCGCGGGGTTCATGGGGAAGCGTGAGGTTGATGGTATTATTATACAGGTATCTTACCGGTATCAGCATGGAGATAACTACTAGTGTTTGTCACCTTCCCAATCATCACTAGGTACGACCACTGTTCTCCTGACGCGATATCACGCTGCAAACCACCTTAGTTGTGATTAGGTGCTTGCGGGGCCAGTATTCCTCCGGCATTGGTTCGGGCATGACATAGTCCGAGACCCCGATGCATGCCGTGTTGCATCCACCGTCGTACGAACTTGGAGAACCTCGACGGAGAGAATCAACCAAGACCCTTATTTACCGCTCGAATGAATGCGTCGTTGTCTGTCCCCATAATCTCGCCAGGCTTGGCAATGTGCTTGTCGTCGGGTTATTCACCCACGAGATGGAGATGGCAGCGCTTCGTCTCGGGATATCGTTTGTCCGACATGACGCACCGAGCGCAATCAGTCCCCGAGATTTACCACGTTATGTAGCAGGTCGGAGTTCTTTCAGAGACCACAGTAGAGTGTAAAGATTAGGGAAGCTATAGTAAAGAGTATGTGCATGTTACTACTTCAATGTGTTCTCGTATGGACGCGCATTGAAACAAATGCGGTTGCTATCAGCGCAACATGACCTTGTTCTGCAGCAATAGTGAACCGCGCAAATATTTATTTTTTCGAGTCGACTCGTTAGTAAAACTTTTGAAGAAATGTGGTTATCGGACCTAACCAACTCTTAACCAGATATCATAAAACAACCAGCTTGATAGTTATCACTTTGACCAAGAGTAGATATCCCTAGGGTAGGCTGACAAGGGCAAACCAGGTACAGGCATTTAACCATCTGACAGGAACAGAAGTTCCTTTCCGAGACTAATGCACATCATCACAAAGCGCCCATCACCTGTCATGGCTAAATCGGTAAAGCTTGTTAGAATATGGTCGCTGTTCTTGATGTGCTCGCTGAGGCCGCCACTATGCGCCTGATACCTTATCTCTCGAGCTCAGCACCCTTTTAAGACTGGCCTAGAAATGAGGAAGATTTAGAAATAATTAATTGTCTTTGTACCACTATGCTGCTCACAAGTCCTGATTGACTCTTGGGGACCTTGTGCAACGTAGCACTAGAAACTGTTATCAAATCCCTGCCCTGCAATGCTGCAAGTGATGCATCAACTACGTCATACGGATATTGTGTTTCATCAGTGTCCCACTTTGCATATGATGAAAATCTGTTATGAAAAGCGGAGGGGCGGATCTAACTTGAGAAAAAACGTGGAAAAGCAAAAGCACACAAAATGTACTAGATATATTCGAACCTAACGATGCTCAAACTGCTCCGAGACGGGTATTCCCTCCACCATTCCTCCCTTGCTATCCCTACTACTAATATGTTTGTCTTGAGTCCTGCTGGCTTATGGAGTCGGCGCTCGTCATGCTTCCTGTTATAGAATGACTCCTCAGAGATTCCATCTTGGGCATCTTCTTTCTCTTCTCAAACTCATCCAACAGTGCGTGAATTGTACCCAAAGGAAATTCATGTATCAGCGGTCGCGTGGAAGCCGGGCAGACGTTGGATTCAAAATCCTTGAATTCCTCCATGGCGAGATTCAGCCGTAGTAGCTGCGCCCAAGAGACAATGGAATCACCAATAAGGAAAGTTGGTACCCGCGCCATAGCCATCTCTTCGAGGATCCAGCGTCGGTGGAAGAAGTTTCGGTTGAGGAAGTCGGCCGTACCAATGGCGGCCTCGGCTTGAGGATCGAACAAGCCGATGATGGGAATTGCCCATTCGTGATGGGGCGAATAGTTCTCGGGATGTGCCTCTTTGTCGCCAGGCTTTTGCCAATTCTCGGGCATGGCTTGGTCGAATGCTTGGATGAGCTGGATGCCGAGATCTGTCTGGGGTATCTTGAGTCCGACCCATCCGACCACCATCTGCGCATGTTGGTAGACGTGGTACATGATAACTCTGCTCTTGGAATCCTCCCTTGCATTCATGGAATTGACGCAAAGGCAGTCAATCCACACCCGCAATTTCGGTTTGCCACCATGTTCCCTTCCTCCGAAGAGTTTGACAAGGTTCCTGAACCATCCTGGCGACTCCTTTCTCCTGCCTAGACCATCCTGATTCGGCCTGCCGACAGCGGGATAGAAGACGGCGCGCACATGCTGCAAGGCCAACGATATGTGGACGGGGACGGGGATAGACGATCGATCCAGAATGATCCTATCTTGTTCGGTGGGGTCGCCAAGCAACGACGAGATGGCGATAAATTCGACGTCCCTGCTGAGGGGAAGGGTGACGAGACGGCAGACAACCCGATCCTTGATGTTGGTCGCGGGTTCGATCTCGAGGAAACGCACCTCATCTCGAGATGGGTCTAGGCGCGAGTATTGTATTCGTGGTCGCGTGGGATCCGAGGCCATTTTCGTATCGTCAGCGTCAGCGTCAGCATCAGCATCAACGTCAGTGCAGCTTATGCAGGACGTGCCACTTTCGGCAGTTGCGGAGTTGACAAAGAAAACCAAAGAAACGGTAAATTTGCTGCCCTTCTTTTTTTCTTTCTTCTCCTCTCTCTAGCGGGGAGATCCCACTTTCGTTTGGAATGTCACTACTCATCCCTAGCCCGGGTCTAGACTGACACTAGGGGACCATTCCCGGGCCGCGAACGGAACCGCCACTCGGAGGCGCACTCTAGATGCGTAATGTTTGCGAAGCAAACACTGTCCAAGACAAGGCAGACCTGGCAAACCAACAGAATCGAGAGATTAGTCCCTATTCTCGAACAAGCTAACTACCAACAGTCATTAAACTAAGAGCAAACAGTCGATGAACTAACTACCAACCGTCGACGGACTAACAGCACAGTCCGACTTGATGGGGATGGGTGGTGGAGGTTAAGCTTCCTTTAAGCACTCCGTTTCCGTCCTTAAGTTCGTTTGTTCCTTTTCAAACTATTGCTTTTTACGCGAACAGACCGTCTAAGCGTAAATTCCTCTCATTATCCATTCTTTTTGTCTCACAATTCGAGAACAATGGCTCCGATCTCGTTTATCACGCCGCCACCAAGCCGTTCTGGCACGGCTACTCCAACAGACGCTTGTCTAGATCAAGTCGAACACGCCGATCAGTTCCTCGACAACACCAACGGTCGATGGATCAAACTGCCAGAGGCGCTCTTCTCGTCCATCATGGCGGTAGAGCCTGAGATCAATCCTATGTACAAGACGTCCAAAGCTCTATCGGATGACTGGCTACGCAAGTAAGAGCCGATCTCTCTGTATCTCCCGCAGATTAATCGTAGCTGACCACGAAACCCATATATAGTGCTTTGCGTATGAATGACAAGACAGCTAGCATTTGGAGCAAGCTGGACATTGCCTACATGAGCGCCATTTGTGCCCCGAACGCCGATATTGAAACATTAAAGCTCATGAATGATTGGAACGGTTGGGTTTTTGCTTTTGATGATCGTGAGTCAACGTTTTCCAGCCCCAAAACTATCAAATGTTGGAGGGGCGTTCAAGCGGGCCGCGCCGTTGTGCATGTCAATTGTGGCACTCGCTAACAAATGTGTAGCCTTTGACGAAGGCACTTTCTCTCACGACCCCATCAAAGCGGCCGAAGAAGTTATATACACACTCGCGACGCTGGATAGTATCCATCCTGTGGTGTCTCCTCAGGAGAACCCGTTGAGACACACTCTACAATCCTGCTGGCAACGTTTCAGCCAACGTTCTAGCCCTGCCTTGCAGTACCGCTGGAAACGCCATTTGACCATGTATTGCATCGGCGTGCTGCAGCAGGTTGGTGTTCAACACAGAGCTTCACGACCTTCAGTTCAAGAGTATATGGATATGCGCGCAGGTTGCGTAGGGGCCTACCCCTGCATAGGACTCATGGAGTAAGTACCCCTAATCGCGTTTCGCCGTTGAGTCGTTAGACTACGAGCCGGAAGTCCGGATAGAAAACTCTTCTTCCTTCTCCCCTCCCCACTACTAGCCTCTTTCCGGTCAAGGCTTCGCGCCATGAGTTCGTGCTAGCTAGTCATGAACTTCGGACCGTCGTGTGGCTAAAGTCTTAGCTCCACACTCAATTGGCTACTTGATTAAGTGTCGTTCCTGGTTCTCCGCTTGAGCCAATCGTACGAGAATAACATCATTAACCCGGGTAATCAACAGATTTGCCGAAGGAATTGACTTGCCGCAATACGTCATGGACCATCCGTCCTTGGAAGCGATATCACGAATTACGTGTGACTTGGTTACATTGTAAGTGGCACTCTAGATTTAGATACACTTCGCATGAGCTATTGGCTAACTTTCACCAGACAGAATGACCTCTTATCTTACAGAAAAGACCTCATCAAGGGCGAAGAGAGCAACATCATCTTCATTTTGAAGGATAAGGGATACAGTGATCAGCAGGCCGTTGACCAGATCGGGGAGATGCTCTACGACTGCTACCGTCGATGGCACGTTGCATTAGCTGATCTCCCCTTCAGCGGAGAGTCTATTGATCGGGATGTTATAAAATTCATCAATGGCTGTCGCAACATCGCACTTGGAAATCTACACTGGAGGTACATACAGACTTTCCTTCCGTCACTTATGCGCCAGGTTCACGATGGGCTAACACGATACTTCCAGTTTATACACCTTTAGATACCTGGGAACTGACGGCCCAGAGGTTAAGAGGACAAGGATGATGAAGCTTCCTGACGTCTAGAGTCTTGAGTGTGGTGACTTCGGGTTTTATGTTCTAGGATGGCGATAATAGGAATTAATGATTTATGTTTTACCATGAGAAATAATTGAATATACCGATCTCAAAGCTCCATGACTGAAGATATCATGATACAAGTAGAATGCACGATATTCATGCCAGACAGAGTTATCCGTCGCGATGTCGTAGGGTGTGAATGACAGAGCTTTGTCTACCTAGCGTAAGAGTGCAAAAAATTCGATCGGCTCCTTCTACAGAGCTTGGTATTGACCACTGGTACGTGTGGCCTTCCCATCAAGCATTTAGATACTTCGGCAGTCACAAAGTGTGCGAGAATTGGTTGTAGCGTTTCTTATATTTAAATGACTGGTCGACCCAAAGATGAGTACATACTCAGAAAATACAGTTGGTAGAGTCGATTTAGGCTGGGTGGAGGAGAATACATGATAGGTACTATATTGAACACATATTACATCCCTTGGTAATCTTTGATTGCTCGTTAATAGCATAATAATCGACCAATCGGGTTTTCCGTTCTTCAGACTTGAGAGTTGTGATAAAGATTGGACAACTGTTGGTGAGGCTGAAGCACTTGGCTAGATTGAATTAGTCTATGACCAACATGGCTTTCTGAGTAACCCTGTATCATCGTTCACTTATACGGTAGTTAGACGCCTGATCTGAGAGTTTGTACTTGTAGACAGGCCCATAACTTGTCAGGCACACCGGATCCCGGATTAAGGAGACTTCCAGAGTTTCCAAAGGCAAGAAGAGTAACTCATACTCACTATATTAAGCTGTTATTCACAACGACGAACCTTCTTTCTGCATAACACTTTCTTTTTTGGGGGTTTAAAACAAATGACGGTGATCACTGCCCCCCTAAATCGTGTTTCGTAAGGCTAGGCTAGGTCCAATCAACACAACTGAACAAAAACGCTAAGAATATTGTCTATAATTTTCGCTAGCTCCTGAATTACTATTCCTGATCGGTGGTGCCTGGAAATGAGTCTCGTTCCAAGGACTTATATTTGTGGCATCTTTTTCATCTTCTTTGGTCATGTTCATTTGCTTTTCAAACTGTTCAGCCTTGCGTTAACGTGCTTTTTTCTCTAGCCACTGACGTCGTTGTCGCGAGTCAATGCAAACCCCGTTCTGTTATGTCTCACGCGTGATTGAAGACATCATATATTTCCGACCCTCCTTTCAGGCACAATTTATGTAGAAGCCAGCACTGCGTCCGCGTCCACATCTGATGTCGAGCCCACGACGAATACATTGATACGCAGCATCAATGAGAGTAGCTCGGTGTCGGGCACCCTCACTATTACATCGGAGGCAACCAACACATCCAGTGCCATTGCAACAACCAACACGCCCCTCTTGGAAACCACAGCTACAACTTCCGGCTCAACACTCCTCCAACAAAGTCCTGGCCCCAACCAAAGGTTCGCCATCTACTCTGCATCTAGCTGCAAAGCTGTCAAGGGTGGCGTACAAGAGGGAGCCAGCCTTTACATCCACACAGCACAACGTGGCATCTTCTTTAGCGCTGTAATTGACGGCACCAGCAACTTGAGAAATGAACAAACCGGCTGTTATGTATGCGCCAGTTACCAAGGCCCTGGGGCCCTCCTCAAATCATGTTCCGACCCTGATCTCATCTCGGGCACATTTGTAGCCCTCATCTGTAGTACGATGGGCTACGGGTCCCAGCTCCTTTATGGGGTACCAGTCAGGCAATGTGTCCAGATCGACGATAACCTAGAGAAATGCACCTCCCTGCGTGGTTCTTTCACACAGTTTTACACCATGCAGGAAGCGTCAGGGGATCTTGTTGTCGCGATTGGCGGAGCGACGACGGAAGACGCTCAGGCAATTGACTTGATAGTAACAGGGTACCAACGCTAGATACTCAAGCTTTGATCATAAGGTCTATCTAGTTAAGAAGTGGGAATGGATATGGCGCAACAACGAACGCTGCTCAGGTTGAAAGGGGGTGGCGGAACTGGACTTGAAGTGAAAGGTTTCTTCCCAGACATAAACATAGACATATACCAAGCCGCTGCAAGACTTTAAATAGTGGTGCCAAATCGCCTTCTGGAGACGCCAAGCAACTTTGATACATTGGCACGACCCGTGTTCATCTGCAAGATCTTGACTCAATGATAATTCGGAACACTGAACTCCGCAATGCCCAGTATGTGAAGCAACTCCGGCTGCCAGAAAATAATAATAATGGAAGATGTTACCGGGGTCATTGCGATTTGATGAGATCTGCTATGTACCCGTTGACTTGTTTTTCGATCATGGCCCTGACTTGCCCAGACTTCAGAACACGGTCATACTAGATATAACCTTCGACAACCTCACAGCTAAGACTGCCGAGCCCTCAAGTTCAATCAACAGTGGGCTGTGCCGGAGTGTTAGAAGTTGGAAATGGATGTGGGCTTACTTGGCTGAGGCAAAGTATAAGAAAGAGATGAGAAGATATTTCAGCAAAGATTTAGAGCGAGTTAAGTCATTCCGTATCTTCTGGCTATACATCGATTTCACCTTTATTCTGCGATAATTATTCGGCTTCTCTCAAAACATAGAGCCATGTCCTGGATCAGTAGACGTATATTCAAGTACGTTGTCACCGTGTTGCCTGCTGTCCTGGCTAAGGACATCTTCGTCTCTCCCAAGGGATCTAACATTGGTTCCGGCTCCAGCGATTGCCTGTGTCCGAGCATCCAGAAAAACAGTCGATACTGCTGGTCTAGGAGGTACCATTTATCTCCCTGGAGGTACTTATCGCCCTTCCAGCAACATTCATTTCACCAAGAAGGGACCTTGTAGCTCTCCTTATACAATCTCTTCTTATAAGAATGAGGACGCCATCATCAACGGCGACAACATGCCTGACAGTCTAGCTAAGCTTTGTGCTAGACTCGCTGGTAAAGGTCATGGTATCATCTAGGTTGAAAAAGCTGAGTATTGGAAATTTATCCATTCATTCTCTGCGGCGTCTACATCAATGACTCCTACAACAATTATTTCGAACGCTTGGCCACCCATAGCAACTACGAAACTGGATTCTAAATGCAAAACAGCATCTCTAGCAATGACATAGTATAAATTCACTTTGAACAGCGCCGACCCTTGCGAAATTGGTCAGAACACCGATGGAATGGTTATCTAGGAGTGTTCGGACGAAGGCAACATCATCCGCGGTACGCAGCTACGAAAATATGGACGATGGCATCGACCTACACGAGTTAACATCCTCTACAACGATCCTGGACATCGTGTTTGACAATGGCGTCAACCGCTGGAACTCCAACCCTTGAAAGAAGATGGTATCGGAGTCAAACTCGGCGGTGGTTCAACTGCGGACCATGTCCCTGTAAACCAAGCCGGATGCAGAACGTCGGCAACTGACACACGTGCACGCTTAGTAGATAGGGAACAGCCGAGTTCATAGGCGAAGCTGGCGAGCAGAAAAGCTGTAAGAAGCCGGAGACGCAGGTTAGCCAGAAGAGAGAATATAAAGAGCCAAAACAACAAAGGGTTGAAGTTTAGCCAGATCAGCCCCGTTTCCTGTGGACAGGCCAAAAGGTCGAACCTTGGTACTCTCCCCTTCGGAGATGTCAGATGGCGAAGCATGTCCTTGATTGCTGGAAGCCGAGGTCCGGAAAGTCGTGCGGGTTATCTGCGTGGTTCGTGGTACGCTGTGTCATCAAGTTGGTATCAAATTAGGTCAATCTATAGATTCCACAAGAGAACGTCAATGAGCAAACCGTTTTTTTCGTGAAGGTAGACGAATAGATAATAACAGGAGAAAAGAGATTAGAAACTACCTTTTCATACCGAATTTCTTCCACTGTAGGCAGAATAACTGGTAACCTACCTACCACCGTCCGTTACATCCGACCGAGATGAAACCCTTCGCAGCCCACCGTTTTGGATCAGAGATAGTCATCCTCGGTCTGAATTTCGAAGTTGTCAGCCAGCCTGTCTTTGTACTGCAGGCCAGGGGGCAGGCTTTCATAGGGGGGTTCGTCATCATCAAGCCACCTGTTCACCCAATCTCGACCACTCAGGCCCTCGGTTTCGTTCACCAAAGCCCCAACATCACATGCAACTCCCGTGTTGAAATCACAGGACAAAACCACCGATGTTTGGTTCACCAGTTGATCAAGAGCTGCCACCTCTTTGTCTTTGAGCATTGATCCGCGATCGTACTCCGGGCCCTCCCCCAGCAGGAGGGAATCACTTCGCGTTAACTCCTTGTACGCCTTATACCAGGTAATCTCTCTCTGAACGACTTGTTGGAAGAGGTCCGCGCAGTAATCTCGATGAGGTCCAGCCTCTATAACAAGGGTAAAAGATTCAGGAGGAATACCCGAATCTGATACAGCAAGAGCATCAAGTAGCCAGTGAGCTATCTCACGGCCGAAATCCCTCTTATGCAAATTGCCCTCGTTTTCCCTTTCAAGTTCAAAATGGGCCGCCACCTCATACGGAGCAAGGTGAGTGGCTCCATGAATGCAGCCTAACAGACTGACACGGCGCTCAACGTGAAGGAATGGATTCTCTTTGAAGAATGGGGAAAGTCCTTGAGCATGAGCCGATGGTGAGTTGACCGATGGAAAGTCCTCGTATAGGATCAATGTCCGAATTTGTTTGCGTTGATCGACGGGAAGTCGCTCCAGAAACCGAATAGCATTAGCAACGGCGGAAAATCGGATCTTCTCCCTGCAACGTACACCGGAATGCTTGTACAGCCCAGTACGTTGATCATACCCCGGGTGGTTCCGACCTTCATCGTCATAGAGCAAAGGTGGAGTGTAGTGCCATAATTCCGGAAGTTGCCAGACATTGCCGAGGTTCAAGAGGTTCATAGAATCCATTATGGCGTTTTGCGAGGGAATCGCCCAGTGTTTAAATTCGAGGTTAAGGAAGTCTTGGACCGGATCGGTGCTTGTCCAGTTTGGAAAAGTTGCAAATACTTTCCTGGCAAACTCTTTAGGTCTGTTCTCCGCTATAAGTCGTAGACAGTAGGATAAAGCACATTGAGTCTTCCAGAAGCTTCCAGCCCATTTACCCCTCACTAAATCGCCGGTTTTGGTTTGGTCGTGAACGGCCGAAAATCCAAAGTAAAACTTGTCCATGTCCTCGGTACCATCGTCGACATAAAGCTCCAGAAAGTCTTTCACCGAGTAGCATAGGTTGGATGTCGACTTGTCTCTAGAATTGTAGTCGGCAGTTTCGGTATCGAATGACGTTTCCTTGAGACCGTCACCTGACGAAGGTTCAAAGTCGTCATCACGAACCAAATAAGACTGATGTTTACTCAATGCATATTCAAGTATTGGTCCAAAATCCGGATATTCAAAGTCCAGTTGAGAACGCACATCCGGAGTTATGAATCGAGCGAGATGTAGAACAAGATCTGCCTCGAGGACATGATGGTATGTAGCAACAAGGTTAAAGCAACCTGCTAGGCTTCGCCAGTCCTCACGATATAGAGTAGAGAATTGAATCGTATTAATACTCAGCGGAAGATGTCTAGTATCATTGGCGATAGAGCGGCAGGTATATATGAGTGAGAGCTCGATGGGGTTGTTGTCGTGGGCAGCCTTGAGTTTGTCGGATATGCCATCATAGATATATCCACCTTCGACTTTGAAGTAGTTATGATAGATTTGCTGTCGTATCTCAGCCGGGAGATTGACAAGATTGACAGGGCTCGCCGTGGAAGACATGGTGAGAGTGGATGCCTGGCAAAGAGTAGAAGTGGGGTGGAGGGCCGCGGGGTCTTTTATATCTATATAGACACCGGATTTAGGGTTGCGGGGTATGAGTCACCCCAGGCAGCCAATGGGAGGATCACGCCATGCATGAGAAAGTATGAGGAAAGTGATATGGGAACAAGTGTTTATGGCAATAGCATGTGTTATTTTTTTAGTACCGGATAACGACCTTCAAAAAGAGATTCCAGTATGTCTAATATGCCCACGAAAATATCAACAAGATAGGCCTCTATACAGACCTGTAGCTCAACAGTAGCTCATTCAATAAGGTTAACTTTAGGCTGCATCAACTCAACCAACTCTATTCAAAATGAACACGTAACCCGACGAAGAGCATAAAAGCTCTATCAGGCCCACCACAAGTCAGCTTGATTTCCTATCGTGTAAAGAGCAAGAACGTACCTACTTGGTGGGCTTGCGGACCCTTCCACTTCCACCATCAATCAATCATCCAATCATCCGAACTATAAGTCAGCATTTAGTTACATCAAAGGACGTTTGATTATCAACTTACTCGAGCCGACAGTCGAGACTAAAAGGAAGGTATCAGTATAGAACTAGGAAATGGCGAAAAGACATGTACGCACTCATCAAGTAACTTGCCAAGCCTGTAAGTCAAGGTCCTAAGCTCCTGGACTGGAAGTCAGCTTCAAGTTGAGAAACGAAATGAGAGTAGCACACACTCCTCGGTTTACACACCAAGCTTCCGCTCTGAACATCAGTCTGAAATCCGGCGATTTGAAAGACAAGCGACATACTCACAAGCAAGTAACCCTGACCGACTGTCATTCCATGAAGTCAGTGCACAAGCTCATGAAGAAGGCGACGAATCACATACGTACCCTTTGATCAACGGAGCTGACCTAGATCACAGTCAAGATGTCGATGACGACCCCAACCCCGGCGCCTTCTTCTTGTTACACACGGTCAGTGATTGTACGTTTCTATCAGCTTGGATGATTGGTTGGTTAACACTTACCCTTCCGCAAGGACCTTCAGCCCGACAACTTAAGCAGAGCGGCCATGGCTTACCGAAGGGAATTCCGGTATTTCCAAGAAGCCCTGATGAAATCAGTCACTAGACTGAATACCCAGGCTCGCCGCCAGCTACTACGAGCAGCCCAAAGCGGCAGGCTAAGAAATCTCAAAATAGGTGAGAGACCTATAGAAAATGAGACCAAGGTCGCTAGATCAAGGATATATTAGATCTCATTTAGTAGCTAAGGAGTAAAGTAACTTACAGCTTGCTATATTCGGCTGCCGGGTGCTTAGACTGCGTGAGCTCTTCACTCACGATAATGACATTGATGGCAAAGAATCGTGGTTAGAAGAAGAGATGCGCCTACTCGAGAGGCTCAGAGGCAGGCTTGAGGGGCCTAAGACGGAGCCAGAGCAGGAATTCCTCGATGCGTTGGCAGAAGACCCGGCGAATCCGTATATGCTACCTGACGTCAGTAAAGGGGAATGAAAGACAGTCAAGTCCGAGCGAATACTTACGGAGGGCACGATGAGTGGTTGATGGATTTGGTGGTGACCGTGAAGTCTGTGCAGACGTTCAAGTGACTATATAAGTTAGTATTAACAGTCTCGAAAGGTATATCGAATGCATCACAAGAAGATCATACAGACCAGACCTGCCAGCCCTGCAAGGCATAGAGGCCGAGCTGCTAAGGCCGGTTAGGTCAGTCAGAAGCCCTGGAGAGGGATTCACCGGGGCGTGGTCTTACGGACTGGAAAAATCTGTCAAAGTCAGATTCTAGCAAACACGATCAGCGAGATGTTCTGATACGGAAATGGTGTGTCATACTGTGGGAGGGAAATGCGCGTGTTCTGCTAGGTTGAGAAAGAATCAGTCAAGTGAACATATGGTGGGATGCATGGAAACGTTAAGCTTACCAGTTGAGAGTTTGTGTGCCGAAAGTCAAGTCCTGAAGTCAAAGACTGGCTGAGTAAGTTGTAAAGAGCCAAGTTGAAGGGTGTCGAAAAGCTTACCTTCGGCATGAGGCATCTGTAGTCAATTGATCGAGATCACGTGACCCGAACAGACCCCCGTTGTGTGATGACTAATGCAAAGGTAACCAACAATAATGTCAACAATAATATCAACCAGGGTTTCTCTCGCAGATGCTTCGAGAAATTTCCTGAAAAAACGATGTGCAGAAGAGTACGAGACTAGCATAAAGAGTAGAAGAAGAGTTGGAACAGAGTCCAGTCCATCAGTCTCATGTTGTTCCTCCACAATCGTGGGAGGTGATTAGTCTCCATCTTCCCCCTCGTCCTCGGCGAATTGTGAATAGTCACGGGGAAAAGCAAACTGATCCAGTCTGAAGTAAGCAATGGCCCAGTCAGCGGCGATAGTACCATGTACTGTCAGTAGCCGCTTAAAGTCCAAATGCCCAACCTTGGCTTCTAACCGATGCCTAGCTAACCGTAGAGCCGGGCAGTCCATGAATACATGGAAGACAGTTTGCCTAGAATACCCGCAGGGACATTCAGCAGGAATTAACTCCAAGGACTCAGTTTCTTCCGGGCGGTGAAGATCTCTGGAAGGACGCGTTGCTTTTATTCCATTCAGGAAATAGTTTAATCCAATAAACTCGGTCCTGCATTGGAGAAGCATCGTGCTTTGTCCACGGGTCATGCCATCATAAAGGCGTAAGCTCTCTGGACCCCAAGTCTCCTCGAGAGCCATAGGATGGTGTCGCTGGCCGTGTTTGGCCGCGCGTTCCCGCCGATAGCTATCCCATTTCTCAGCACTCTTCTTGTGTGAGACCCGTTTAGCGTGCTGATTGATGGCAGCTTTGCGTTTCTTCGGGTCCTTCCACACATTGAGGAACTTTCCTTCATTACCCTTCTTCTTCGCCAATAAGTGATCTTTAACGTCAATCAAGACAAGACGCGCGTCTCGATTCAGACACTGGTATGCCGTTCGTTTAGCCCCAGACTTTTTCGATGGCACGAAAACATCCTGAATATAACCCGGCCTATCCCGAATCTCTAGAGACTTGGCTCGTGAGGAAATCATGGTTTGATAGAGAAAGACGTGGATGCTATCGATATGCAGCTCCTTCTCAAGTACTCGCTGAGCGGGATTCCCAAGTGCACCAGAGACCTGCTTGAGACACTTATATTGAAGCTTCTCAAGGCGGTGAATCTGTTGACGCTTCAAGGACCAGTCTAACCGGTAATGGGGGGTATGAACGAACCACACGGCACAGGCGTATGCGATATGTGTCCGAACCTTGCCCAGGTAGATCTGTCTTGCGGCCTGAATGTTCACCCCCCAGGTAGCTGCCAATATGTTTCGCAGATGCTTCAGGGACCTCTCGACTTTGGTTTCAATCTGGAATCGTTAGTCTCTGATATTTGATCTGTCTGCGGGGTACTTACATGAGTGATATGGTCTTCCCATGCCAGCCCAGGATCTATGACCACTCCAAGCACTCTGACCTTCTGTTTGAGACAGTCGGGGTTATCCTTAAGTCCCTTGATATCCGGAAGCTCCGTATAGCTTGGACCCGTATCAAAAGGGCACTTGAAGTGCATGATGCTGTACTTGGGCGGCGAAAACTTGATGTCAGCGGCCGTGGCCCATTCCATGATGCGTTCATGGACTACCTCAAGCCCTCGACAGTTCTGTGCGTAAGAATTGGAAACCGCAACGAGATAGGTATCATCCACATAGGCAAAGGCGCAAATCGTGAAACCCTTGATAGGATGTTGGTTCTCGTTGATCAGGGCAAGGAGAGGGGCGGCGAAAAAGAGAAAAAGAAGAGGTGACAAGGGTGAGCCCTGAGGAATCCCAATTTCCACACCAAACGAAGGGGATTCGCTGCAAGGAAGTCTCAGTGAGGTGCCGCGTTGCGAGAGAAATGACCACATCAGGCGAATAAACCACTCAGGCAAACCCTTGTCGGCCAAAACTTGGAGTAGCTTCTCTCGTTGAATACTGTCGAAGGCGCCAGCCATATCGAGGCCCATCATAGTTGCTTTCTGTATCTTCCTCCACATGTATCTCTTAGCCTTCCTCTGCTTCTTCCCAGACCATGCTTGATACATAACTCCCAACATGTCGTTGAGAGCATGAGTCGTTGACTTGCCGGGGGCACCGTATTGGCTGCTTGGTAGAAGAGAATGCGTCATAGCAAACAGCTTTAGACGATCTGCAGCAATCCTGTCTAGTAGTTTGCTGATACTTGATAGGAGAGCAATAGGCCGCCAGCTCTTGGGTGAGTTGTATGAAGCCTTATCAGCCTTGGGAAGAACAACAGTGACAGCATATCGAAAGGAGAGTGGGATGTAAGAGAGCCGAAGACAGGCACCTAAGAACCGAGTGAGAAAGGGAACAATAATAACGCGGGCCATCTTGAGAGCTTCATTAGCAATCCCATCCCTTCCAGCAGCCTTGCCAGATGGAAGGCCACGAATATGTCTATCGACAGTCATTTCGTCCAAAGACTGGTCCATCTCGTAACAAGGTCGATCAGGATCCAAGTCTGGGAAACGAAGCTCGTGGATGGCCGTGCCATCATCATTGGTCTTAGACCACAGGCTGTTCCTCAAACAGGTCTGCTTCTCCTCTTCAGTTGTGTAGGTGATGCCGCCCGTGTCTTTGTTGAGAGGTGGTATATCACTGGCCAACTTGGGTGCTGAGATGCGTTCACCCGTTGAAGACATCTTCCAGACGCCGTTTGGAGACTTGCTCTTGTTGGCCACGTGGTTACGGTAATCTCCGACAGGTTTGACCTTGGATCCAGTGCCAGTTTTGATCTTCTGGACTTGCCACCCTAACAGTCGCTCGTCTCTGCGTTGGGATCGGTCTGTCAGGATGGCAGGCTTTGAGCCTGGTTCTTGGTCTGGGGCTGGATCTGCAATGGAAATACCCCCATTCTTCGCGGTGGCCCGTATGATAGCATCGGTCCTCTTACTGCCTTTGGGCGGTGGGTTTGCAAGTCGAGTTGGGATGCATCTATCAATCGAGCTCTTCAAGATGGAAACAAACTCCTCGGCGGCTACATCAAGATCTCCATTGGTCTGTAGACGAGCAGCAATCAGCTCCACCATGGACTCTGCCAGGTCCTTCTGCAAAGCTCCCACAGCAGCTTTGTTGAACTGATAGCGTCTGGTTTGGTCATCGAAGGGTTGAATATTCAGCACTGTCCTGATGGGACGGTGGTCGGACTCCTCCCAGCAAGATACCTTATCAACTCCCCAGCTGGCGACCCTAGGTTGCAGGTCTTTGCTGACAAAGGTAAGGTCGATGCATGATGGATTGGTACCGTCCTTGGCCGCTCCACGAGTGTATGTAATAGTGCCAGGCTCCGTGATGAGCTTCATCTCAGCCTTCTTCATCTTGTCGCTGAGTTCTCTGGATCTGGTCCCTTCTCGAGCAGGGTTGAGAATATCGCCGCCCCAGTCCTTGTGGTGAAGGTTGAAGTCACCCAATACGACATGAAGCCCAGAAGATGTCCGCTGAGTCAAGAGATCGACATCGATCTTCTTATCGGTGGTATTGAGATTTTGGATATTGTGTATGGCAATCTCCCCTACCTTACTCCTCAGGTAGAGAGTCGCGGCCAGATTCTGATTGAGGTCGTCGTGGTATTCGACGCGCCAGTTTTTGCTTGGAATAGACTTGTGGACACAGATTGATACCCTGGAAAGGCTGATGGGCTTTTCTTTTGGCTCTTGTTCGCTGTCTACATCCGGCGTGGGCAAACCCTTGGCCTTTCTCTTGGTCTCCTTCTCGGTCTCTTTCTTGGCCATCTGCCGTTTGCGTCTCTTCTCCCTGGGATCATCTGCTTCGAGCAGAGGTCTCGAAGGGCAAATGCCCATCACGTAGTGGAACTTGCGAGACCATGCAACGGCTAAGGTAGGAACCCTCAAGCACATAACATGGGCACCTAGACCGTTCTGCGATGTGTTTTCACCGTTCACCAGCTTGCCGAACCGCATTGCAGACTACTTGGTGTTTGCTTGCACAATGCGTAATTTACCATCTAGAAAGTCTCTGACGCTATCTTTCGCTGCAGCCCTGCTGGTTTTAGACCTGACATACCTGGCACGGGCCGAACCGAAGCTCTAATTCGTGGTGAAAGGATGGATCATGACTCTTAAGTTTGCAGCTGAGACCGCTTACTTGATCTTTCACTATCGATATTGACGCAAGTTTTGCGCCTACAATTAGCGGAGATATCCTCTGGGATTCTAGACTTATCGTACATGAGTGGCGCGAGAGGGGTAATGGCACGACCAAGAAGAGCGTAACTCTAGGACTGGCGCAACAAAGCAATCGCCAGTGCTATTAAGCAACTGTAAATGCTGTCAACGGGGTTTGATATAGACAACCACAAACAACAGAGACAGGCATGGAATGATCACAACCGACCAATTTCCTCCGCAACGCGTAGAACGTGAAATAGTAGCTAATTATAGCTATCCTCCGGATACAGCCTGATTTTATTTTTCTTGACACTGCAAGCCTAGTTTGGCGCCCGGCTGCTATGTAGTTCGCTCCCATTCAGGCAATGATCAGCAAGAGCTGAAGTCCATCCAACACATCTGTTTCTGACCATGCGTCGAGAACCAATGATACGGGCTGTCACCTGCTGCGCTTCAGCCACATCGGCCGACAATGGTTTCTACCCAAGTTGATGACATCTTCCAATCTCCCATCCTTCTTCCTCTGAGTTTATGTTCAATCAAACTTGACAGCGATGGAGCCGTCTTCCGAGATCACTCCCGCTCAACACAGCCAAACGCCGCCAGAGCGTGGCCTCAGGGTCTTGTCACTTGGTATGCCTTGTACTTGTGCTCATCACATACGCTTTCGGTGCTAACAGCATGTTCAGATGGCGGGGGTGTCCGAGGGCTCTCAAGTCTTTATATATTACGGCATTTGATGAAACGTATTGATTCTCGTAATCCACCGAAGCCATGCGATTATTTCGACATTATCGGTGGTACCAGTACCGGAGGGTAAGTAGTGATTGCCACGAATTGTGAAGATCATCTGGAAGACTACTGACTTCATATGGTCGCCATTAGCCTGATTGCCATCATGCTTGGTCGGCTCCGAATGAGTATCGCGGACTGTATCAAAAAGTATGAAGAGCTTTCAGACGACGTTTTCAAACCGAAACGGCAGCTCAACATCTTTGGCAAGGCTAAAGACATCTGGAAGCTTGATGGGGCTTTTGATGCGCTCGAACTTGAGGCGGCGACCAAAATAGTCATCCAGTACGCCGGCATGGACTCAGAGGATAAACTTGTCGAACATGACCCCCAGTGTAAAGTGTGAGAGTCCCCAATCTCTCATCAAACACGCTCTGACAGTTGAATAGGTTCGTCCTCGCAATGAGATCCGAGATAACAAGACCAGTCCGACTTCGAAACTACGAAACACCCTTGACAGTGCAAGAGGTTGACTGCACCATAGTGGAAGCAGTCAGAGCAACCTCGGCAGCTAGCAGCTTCTTCAGCCCCGTGACCATTGAAGGACAAACCTTCATCGATGCTGCAGTTGGATACAACAACCCTGTAGACGAGGTGCTCGAAGAGGTTTACCAGGTTTGGGCGGGTCCCAACTCGAGCATCGAGCGCTTCGTCAGCGTTGGAACAGGCATACCTAGACTAAATGCATTTGGCAAGAACTTCCTTGCACTGGGTAAGTCTTTGGTCAAGATCGCCACCGACACTCAGAAGGCTGCCGACAAGTTCGAACGCGATGCAGTCCGTGCCAATGGATTGAGTGGAATATACTTCCGTTTTAACGCTCGAGGCATGGAGGGGGTTGGGCTCGAGGACACAGAGAGCAAGGGAACTATCAGCGCGGCAACAAACAACTATCTGAATGAGTTTGAAACGCTCAAGAAGATAAACGAATTTGCAGCTGTGGTACCATGTACGTAGCTCGTGTAGTCCGACGATGGACATATTGAACTGATAGTTGACCTAGCCTTCTTGAGTAAAACCCAGCAACATGCTTATCTACGGTCACTCAGAACATATGACGTCCTGAGTGAGCTTGGCCGAGTCGCAGAGCCTATGCCTGGTACGTTCGCGTGGGTGATGGACACACCCGAGTTCATTTCATGGTGCGGTAAAGACGCGGGAGGGCATCCCGTCCTTCATATACTCGGCAAGCCAGGCTGTGGCAAGAGCGTTCTCCTCGCGTGGCTCCGCCAGAACGTACCCGGATCATGCATCGCCTTCTTCGCATGTAAACATTCGGAGCATATCAGAAGGTCACCTGAGATGATATTATCCTCACTTCTTCGCCAAATTCTCACACAACAGCCCAACCTTTTTCGTTATGTCGTGCCCATGACTTCTTGCCTTGAGACATGGACATATGCGCAGCTTTGGGCATCTTTAAAGTCAGTCCTCACGTCGCCAGATAATACTGGGATCATATGCTTGATAGACGCTCTTGACGAGTGCCTCAAAGAGACCCAGAAACAATTCATCAAAGATATCCGGCTACTATCCGACCTCATTGCTCAACGGCGCAGTCGAGGTTTTACGCGGCTGGTCATCACATCCAGAAACTATGTCGATCTTCATATCCCGTCAGCCATGTCATTAAACCTCGACAAGAGACCAGAAATGGACAAGGACCTAGAAACTTTCATCGCTGCTAAGGTTGAGGAGCTTGTCAGCTTACGGCCCCAGTACGACGATCTTGCAGAATTGATAATTTGTCGTCTTCAAGACCGTGCCAGCGGAATGTATAGACTGGTCGAGCTTGTGATTGAGGAGCTATACTTAATATCAGACTCTTCTAAGGACTCAATTCTTGCCACTCTCCGTTCCGTGCCGGACGACATCAGCAAACTCTATGACAATATCTGGGAACGCCTTGGCTCACTTCATCGGGCGCGAGCGAGGAGCATTCTTGCTTGGATCCTGTGCTCCTTCACACCTCTGAATATCCATAGTTTGAATCACGTCTCTGCTGCTCTAGCGACACCACAGAACATGATCCATAAGATCGAGTCAAACATCTCAAAAGACTTGTCTGGAGACCTTGTGAGGCTTTTGGGGCCACTAATATCCGTTGAGAGTATTGTTGAGGTCTCACATCCCTCAGTGAAAGATCACTTCCTAGATTCGGAGGTTTCTACGTCCCAACAGCCCAGTACCAACAGCATTCGATCGTCCGAGGCACATACTCTTATAGCCTTGACTTGTCTTCGGTACTTGAACTCGTTCCCAGCCAAGCCCCATGACTACTCTACTCGTGGGTTTGTGTCCTATGCCTTGACCAACTTTGCACGCCATGTGGCAAGATCTGGAGACGATGGCATTGTTGATCAAGAAGTCGTTGATCAAGAAATCATCACGTTTTTCGAAAGGGACGTGTGGTCGAATGACTGGCAACAGCTGATACCCCACGATATGAGAGTCAGTTCTGCAATCTACGTCCCTCGAATCCATGATGCAATCTCGTTCGCTTGTTACTATGGTAGATCGCGCTTGGTCAATATCATGCTTACTAACAAACCTGAGTCGGTCTCATGTTCTGAGGGTATCTGCGCCAAAGAAACACTGCGTTTAGTTTATCTGGCGCTAGTAGGCCTCCAGAAGGAGTGCCTGCAACAAGTCACTACCTTGTTCGACAAAATGCTGTTTAAACCTGGCTTATCTGTGAGGTTTTTTGACATGGCCTTTCGTCCCTACACAGAAAAAGCCTGGCCGTTGCTATCACCAACAATCTCAACCCTCGATGGAGTCGCGGAATATATTCACTCGTACCAAATGCATAATCAGCAATTTCAGCGAACTGATGACATGCGGTACTCACTCCAACGCGACATCAAACACGCTTTTGACATCTTGTGCCCTTACTCAGCCGCATCCGATGAGCAAGACCTGTTGCTTCTTCGATCCCATGACTGGTCGTACAGCACTGCTGTAATATTTTCCCAATACATGCTGAGTACTTATGGACCAGACTCTATCGACATTCTGCGAGCTGGAAGCGACGCTCTCCTTGAAGCTGTATCTTCGAACAGAACTCAAGCGACTGAGTTTCTGATCAGCGCTGGGGCTGACCTTAGAACTCTTGATGATACAGACAGGTCTTTACTGCACATGGCTGCGGGCACCGGTAACGAGAAGGTAGTCAATCTCATTTTGCAGAGAAGGTCCATTGACATCAACTCACCCGACAACTGGGGAAAAACGCCGCTTCATTACGCTTGCTCTCGGTATGACTTATGGGACTGCGCCCATACACTCGAACCAAGGCCCCCCTATATATCGAGGGCAAAAGTTGTGGCCTTACTCTTGAGGTCTGGTGCCAACCGGAAAATCCAAGATCTTAGAGGTAATACAGCGTTTCAAACGCTGGGCCATTTTCTTGTGCCAGACTGGGACGACATACCCAAGTGCTCCGATCTCAACTGGCGCGAGGATGATCTCAACGAGACAATCGCGATTTTGATGCAGGACCTATCTGATGTGGTCGCTTGGGATCATCGCGGCGCTACAATTCTTCATCAAGCGGCACACAAATGGCCAGTCTCGGCAGTAGAACAGCTCCTCCAATTTCTCTGGTCTTTTCGTGTGTCAGCTTGTCTTATTGACCATCAAGGGCATACACCTCTCCATTATGCTGCTTTGAGAGGATTTGATAGCCCAGAAAAGGTCATAGAGGTCTTGTGTCAAGCTGGCGTGGATCCGCGGCTTCGCCAAGTCTATGATGGGTCGGCTCTAAAAGTGGCGCGGAGCTTCTCAAGATTATCCTGTGCAAAAGAGTTGATCAAGTGGGAGAAAGAGTTTGATTCGAAAGACACAGCTGCAAGCACCTCTTCTTGGTTGAAAGACAAGTTTGGGTCAGTGGCAAGCAATGATCAAGCACATCTTCCTTCCAAGAAACCTTCCGTAAAACGTCGACGTTCGTTCCAGCTTGTCGTTTTTGCCGCCCCTCAGCATATATCGAGGGGAAAGTGGCCTTTAGAGGCTACTGAACTGGAAAGCGAGCACCACATTTATCCGAGCATGAAAGTAAGTTTACTTCACACCGTTACACATTGAGTGCTATACTGATAAATTCTCAAGGCTGGACTCTGGATGTCAGAGATGGCAGCCCTGAGTTCTCCCAATTCTTTAAAGTGGAAACCGACAGTCCTTTCGCGTCATGTGATAGAGGGCTTGTCTTTTATGCACCTGGATGGCCGGCTTGACGGCTTCAGTCAACTTGTTGACGAATCACTATCAAGGCCTATGTCACGTAAGAGACTGGAGCAATTTGGAATTCTTAATAAAGACTCAACCGAGTGGCGTGTGGTTCAAGATGAAAACTTTTACTCGCCCCTGGGAACTCAATCTCAGGTGCCTGACAATTACGATTCAACTGAGGAGTACGATGAAGACGAAACTGAGGAACAACGGGAAGAAGATAAAGCATGGGATGAAGCTGGGTACGAAGACTCGATTGCACTATGGGACCCTGAGCTAGATGGATGTGACTGCGGCAAGTTGTTTTGCATCATATGCGCTCCCCATCCTAAGCTCCTAATGGTTATCTGCTTCACGGTTGCCTCAGTCCTCACCATCTGCGCCCTAGTGCTATTTGTTGACAATTATGGTGGTGAAGGACAGAGGTATCCGCTTGGGGCGATATACAAAGGGTGGTACGGATTCAGAATACTACAAAAATCAGGGAGGGGTTGGGACTATGGGGATAGGGCGGACTGTGGCTAGGATACCATTTTATTATTCGAGATTTGAACTATTCAACAAGCTATACACATATCGTTAAGCTCTAAATTTAACTAGCTTTAATACCAAGTATCAGTAACATCATAGAGTAACAGGGAGCAACAGTTTAGACGAAGAGCCCTTTGAATGACGGATTGTATGAACTGCCGCCCTGGTTGTCGATCCATACGCCTGGTTTTCACCGGTACCCAAGTTGCGGACGTAGGCAGGATGCGCCCCGCCAGCAACTATCACGCGTATCTTTGTTCCCTTGCGAAAGACATGTGCGCAGTCCGAGAGCGCAAGACTTAATGGCTCAGAGCCTCTCGCCGGATCTAGGCGCTTATACACATCACTTATGCGTGTAGACTTTCCCCTACTATCGACTTCGCTTAAGCGAACCAGACCATCCACGTATGGATGATCGCTGGAATGATATAGTTCAATCTGTGGCTTGCCACAGACCACCAGATCGCTTTCGATTGGCATGCTATCAAAGACCGCAACGTCGGAGCGTTGTGCTAGCAAAGTGTCATCGTAGCTTGCGATTGTAATGCCGTCGAACGGGCGAGGCATGCCGATGTGAGGTGTTGCGTTTACCGGATCAAATGTGAAGCTTGAACTTGTTTCCTGCTCAGTCGGTTCCTCTTGACTAAGGGCTTTGTTGGGAGCTAAGAAGAGTTCCCGAGTGGAACGGGGTGTGGGCGGCCAACTGGGGAAATCCCGCCATTCTTTGGAACCTGTAACAAAAACTCGACATTGGGATGTTCTGGGGTCATCGCCGCGGCTGGCAAGGTGGTGTTCAATAAATTTAAAACCCTCGACCATCGTCGGCCCCCTTTGCGAGCCAAGATGTGACCAAGGACCGATAGTCAGGAAAGCCGGCGCGCCCTGCCTGACCAAGACACTATGCTGGTGCATGACCATCGGCAAGACACTGTCGTTCCAACCCGTAGTCTGCAAGATGGGAATATTGGCTTTCTTGAGTGCAACACTCTGGTCGGCCTTTTTCCAAAGAGGTTTGGTTAATTTATCGTCAGCGGCCAATTCTTCCAGCCAAGGAGGAGTCTTGTTCTGCAAATGTTTGCTGATGCCATCCATGAAAGGGACAGAATCGTAAACAGGCTGGAGGGTTTGGGGTAGTTTCTTGATGTAGGCTAAGCTAGGCGTGATACCTCGCTTGGGGGCAGTCATGATATCTGCCCAGGCCAACATATGTGCGTCCATTGCTCCAGTTCCCCAGGTAAAAGCACCAAAGTCGATTGGGCCGGTGCTGATGACCGCAGCTTTCATATCCGGTGGTGGATCGGTGAGGATAGCCCACTGGGTATGTCCGAGGTAAGACCCGCCAAAGGTAGCGAAAGATCCCGTGTACCAAGGTTGATCTCGCATCCAGGTAACAGTCGCAAGACCATCTTCCGCTTCATAAACACCAGGGACAACCTCCTGGCCATCGGATGGATCTGTGCCCCGACAAGCGGCAAGCAACACTTGATAGCCTCGTGAAGCGAACATGCGTGCATTTCCAAGAGCCATGAGAGGCGCGATGCCATAGGACGTACGGACTAGAATGGTGCCATGGATTGGTGAGGTGGTTGGTTGGTAGAGATTCGCTGCCAGTTTCACAGACCCAACTGGTATCTGCAGGAACTCAACAGTGTAGCTGCATGTTTCCCCAGGTAATCCAGACCACCAGCCGGCAAGCCGGTCGACGATGAAGGTGATCCAACCGCGTTCAACGGGGGCCATGATATGAGGATTTCTGATTGCGGAGGGGACGTAAAAGATTGATGCCGATGTTAAGTTACTGTCAGATTTTGTGACCATGAGCCTGGGTTGCGTTAAAGTGCTGACAGATGACGTGGCTTGGGGTTTGCGGAGTTGCCAGATTCCATATATTAATTAATGTAGCATTGCCTGAACTAAAACCGACATGATCTCCAACGTCGAGATCAGCCGGCTTTCCCTCAAAACAGTTGATGACGGCCTTTTCTGTAAGTGATTGACATTTGAATTATTTGACCTTTCAAAAATTCCCAACGTTGTTTCCGACCGTAATACTGATCAAGTCCTTCTCACACACTTTTCTCGTTTGGGACAAGGCTGAACAGTCGATTAATTCTATCCTGCCATAGCAAGAGACTCAACAATATTGTCTGAAACCCGGAAGTCATCCTTTAATCCCCGTGAACACTTTGCTATGCCCAAGGATCGCTCTCTGACCTTTCTAGAGCACGCTTAGTCGCTTCGTCGATATCCTCCTCTGGCAATGCGAGCGAGCTGTTCAGAAGTCTTTTTTCCTTAAAATTACCACAGCCGTCAGGGAAGAAGACTCTGGTATACATCATCTTTGCAAAGCCAATGCGTTTCCCTTCTTTGATGTCTGACAGGCCGCTGGAGTATCGCTCCTGGCTGGATTCTTTGACAATAGCCCAATCATCTGCCGCGGTACCAGTCACGCGTATGGCAGAACTGAGCATATCTTTCTGCGATAGCGTGAAAGATTTAACGTAGACTACTTTGTTCCTGAGTTCGTCAAGGCTGAGACTTAGAGCGTCGCTTCCACCCCGAGTGGGAAGGCTGAGGATCGCGGCCACAGCGCGGCCAACCTACAGTCTTTAGTAAACACATACTGTTCATCAAGATTTAAGGGCAGTATACTTGAGGCCATGTTGATACCGAGATGGCAGTCTCCCCCTCATCATAGAATGTGGCCTTGCGATTGCGGAAATCGATACCAAACGCCGCGGGTATGGCTAAGCTCCATTCATACCAAAAGCCTGTTGACAGGCTGATGTACGAGCTCTTCCCAATTTCAGCAATTGCGTTACGAGTCGTCACTTGGGTGTATTCATTAGTGTCGAGTGCAGACACAATCTAAGTGAGGATGTGATTACCTTTAGACTTGAAAACAAAGACGTCATCGACCAGTTTCTGATTGGTAGTATCTGGAGACCAGTCATTGGGCATTATCCAGGGCACTCCAGCCTCTCCGGCAGCTTTAATCAACACTACCTCTGCATCTTGGTATGCATGGCTGCTCAGAGTGATGACTAGAGCGTCCTTGCCCTTCAATGCTTCGACAAGTGTTTCCGGTGCTGAGTAGTCCACTTTCTTGACCTGAACATTCTCGGGGAATTTAGAGTCGCTATTTATCCGTGTGATGGCAGTAACAGCATGCTTTCCAGTCTGGAGCAACGACTTGACGATGAAGCTGCCGACATGGCCGCTGGCCTGAAAAGATCAGTAATGGAATGGGTCTATAACATGGACGTGCAACTCACGCCAACAATAGCAACATTTCGGATGAATTCTGGATCATGCATGTTGGAAACAGTAGAATGAAAAGTATGTCTGATGCTATAAGTTCTTGCACTGCTAGCACATCGCGCAACTTTTATATTATTCGGTAATGTTGAATAGCTCAGTTTTGACACCTACGTCTTGGATGGCGGATCTAACCGGCCTATCTCCATTGGTGCCGGAGATAAGCCCATAGACATGAACAACCGTATTTCCTAATGCCAGCTCCGATAGTGTTCATGCCAAAAGAAGTTAGTAACTCGAGTCGCAAAATCGAAGAAGACACAATGACTTAGGCCATGAATTGGGGTTGAATGGGGGATTGATAATTCTAAAAATCACGGTATTACCAGATATTCATGTTTGCGTTTTTTGCTATAACTACACTCGACCTACTAGGGCTTGCTATCAAGAAGTATCTTTTGATAGGTCAGGGAGAGCTATAATGAGTTGCTTCGACCGAGTACACACTTTTTATTGTTAGTAGCAAGTGAATCGCTGTTAGAAATGAACCATGGCAGTGATGATCGGGGTAAAAGTGGATACGAGACTAAATGTCAAATGTTAGCAAATGGGCCAATCAAGACTCCGTTATCGTGAGGACGGACTACAGGGGTGGGACGAAACATCACCTGCTCCGACGGAGTTTAGTCAAAGCCGAAGAATCCGGAATGAGCCGGATTTGGGTTTCATCATTGTACCACCCACCTCAACATCGCTCACTCATGCGCCTAAGTCTCCATGACGTCTCTCTCTGCAATGACGGATGTGGTTGACATTGATTCCACTCTAAATTGTTCAAAAGGTAATTGGCCCCAGAGCTACTTTATGAACGTTACTGCAAATGAAGTTTCTCGGTTAGAGCCAATTGCGATCTAAGAATGCCATAGGGTAAGCAACGCAGCGAGACCAGGTTAAGTGACGGCCGCTTCACGTTGAATACTGCCTTTCAGAATGATGCGAAAAGACTAGACTGTGTATATGGTAAACAGGAACGAACGCACATGGTCGAAGTGAAATGATTTTAGACCGCAAGAATGCGGCGACGACCAGTGCAAGGTCCAAGATTGTTTCTGGGTCTATGCCTCTTCATTGTGCTTGAACGGGACTAAGAAAACAGGTTTGAAAGGATACAGTTAATCAATATTCTCACAGCGATACAGCACTAACAGCCCCTACTACCTCACAGGAACTTGATAACCTAACTCATCGATCAACAATTTTGATGTCAAGCAATCACCGTGAGCCACGTCAAATTCTCCAAGGGAACGTTAAGTCAGGCCCAACATCAACATGGTCTCAAGATATTTTGGACATAACTCCTCACAGGTTCAATCAGAAGCCTAGGGTGCGTGAATTCTCTGTCAATCGTGATACTTAAAAACGCAAAGCCTGCGTGCAAAGGATGAAAAAAAAAAAAAAAAAGCCATTCAAAACAGACATAGTCAAGGCCATTGAGCTGTATACAGGCGAGGGTATTTCGAGAAAGCCGGTTAGATGGAATGTACCAATGACTGATGATGTTTTACTATAACTATGTTTAGATACAACAGTCTAGAACCCTGACTGAGCACGCCCTCGTTGACGACATGATCCTTTTGGTCCTAAAATTGTGTGCCAACCGTATAGCTGTATACTTGACTGTACCAGAAAAGCCTGTACGGCCATTCATGAGGCATGACGTCTACTTTGCGCAGATGTCGGCAGTTACGGTAACAGGACTAGGGCAACCGTAGACCTTCTTCATGCTGGGGGTGCTATAGCAGCTTTTGTCACCCGCCTTGCAATCGAACTTTTTGCATCCAGCGCCGGGGCTCAAAGTGTTGTGCTTATTGGCGAAGGGGTTACCGAATTCACTAAAACGTCAGCATCGTACTTGGGAACCTGTTTGAAAATAAAATATCAAGGGTGTTAACTTACGTGCTGAACTCATCTGGAGAATAATGTTAGCCAATGTCGCTCTCAGCATGCGTCAAGGTATTATACTTACAGTAAACATAGTTGGG
>JABEXW010000411.1:0-50727 GCA_013266185.1 Fusarium sarcochroum | reverse complement strand
CTATGATCAACTGCTGGCACCACCTGGCCACAAAGGACGTCTCTCCTGTCTCTCTTGTCTCTCTCTTCTATTCCACAATGTTCTACATGTTTCCATAGGCATTAATCACGTTAGCATGGCCCAAAACGAGCCAGCGGCCTAGTGCCTCTTATTTCTCGTGAAGCTATTCAGAGACCTAATGTTGACTAGAGTATTCCAGGAAGAAATGGTAATCAATTAAGCCCGCGGAAAAGAACTAACGGCGGGCAACTATATAGCATAGCGGCAGTTTTCTGTGAGGATCATTTGTTTAGCCAATGGTTGGCAGCAGCATATGTTTGCGAGGTCAAGCTGACTTTGATTGAATCAAGCCCATTTGCACGCCGAGGCCCGCTTCGTGCATCGCTCTTCTACGACAGCCTCGTTTGAGGCACCCTGGGGACAAAGGAGCCTCTGGTTCATTTGCTCTGGACTCACATAAGGTACAGGTTGCCGGCTCTCTGATTAGAATGCTCCAGATGAAGGTGAATTCTCCACAAGAAGGTTCCGCAGCGAGAAAGCCTCATGTCACAAAGAAGTGATTTCGAGAAGTCTTGTTAGTCGGATACACTGAATAGCGAGGAATGATTTATCAAGCAAGACTCAGATGCCATGCTTGATGAAGTATTGCGTGATGGCACGACCACAACAAACCATGTCCGTCTCTCTCTCCCACGTCGGTGCCAGGCAACTTTTCCATTTGACTGCGAGATAGCACTCTCCATCATTGGATTCATAATGGCCTACGATGTGGTCAAAGTTCTTTTCGGGGTCCTCGGAATTGAAGGGCGACGGCTGGGCGGTGTCTTGCCACATTCGTGGCCCTGACCCATTGTCAAAAACCCATAGAAGGCAGTCGGGGCTTGTCCAGTCCGACGAAATCGCATCTAAAGTCTCGGCAAGAATACCACAAAAGATCCATGACCCCACCTGAGTAGTTACGAGTATTTCTTTTATCACGACGTGGGCTGACCAGGGAGTCCGTATATGGGCGCCTTCCTCAACGTATTGTAGACACCTGAGGGCTGCCATAGTATCTGGTCGCATTTGAATACGAATGTTACCTTGGAGACAGCTTCAGTACAGTAGCAGGAATATGAACGGTATGATCTCTCGGAGTCAAAGTCTTTGGGTCAATGTCTATATATATACCCTACAATCGCACTCATACGCCAACAGCGTGGTAGCTATTGGTGTAATGACAGGCCGCATCTTCTTGAGCCTCTTTCGGCTGCCAGCGCTTGGTGATCTTCTGTTTGTGTCAAACGACTGTTTCCTGACCTGGGCTCGATGCAGTCGTGAGGCTTAGTTGCGAGGCCGAGAATCTCCGCCACTGGGTGCACGGAATGTCGTCGTGTGGCAATACTATTCCTTCTGCGCTCGCAGCATCATCTAGACTCCCCATGCTAGAACGAAACTGTTTATTGACTCATCGTTGCGATCTTTTGGCCGGCCTAAACTGGTCTATCACGAAAGGCCCCGGTGGGTTCTGGAGGGGATAATAGTGGACGATTGTGGTACGCATTCGTCTTCTCTGCTGTACGATACTAGAGTGTACTTCGGCCCAAATCCGGCATCATACATGAACCTCTGTCCCTCCATTGCGGGAGTTGATGGGCGGGGGCTGCGTTACAGAAGCAAACGTACATCTTTCGTAAGAGAAGACATTACCTAGTTGTTCCCCGGCAGTTTCTACAGTACTCATTTGCAAGATAGGCACGGAACTTTGCAGAATGAGACGAGCGAACCCATTGCAGTCCAGATGATGACAACACCATCCTCTTCAACACTTCACTGGCCATCTGAAACACGGCGATGAGAAGGGGATGTACGCTGCTGTAGCTCAAGAGGAGAAGTTGAAGAGCATGAACATAGCCTTTGTACAATCTCTGGGCTCCAGTGTACACTTCCTCACCTGAACCTTGCCAGAAAGTGATAGTATCAGATAGATATTCATGTAACCGATGAAATGAAGACTTAGAATCACGGGAGTAACTTTGCAATTTTTAACTTAGACCAGATTGGACTGCCATTATACGGCCTCGAATTGATTTCTTTTTGCTTTTTAAAAAAATTAATCTGTACTAATGGCTCGCTATTTAAACCATAAGGACACCATGAGTTCTTTCATTGCGTTCACGGTGTTCCCAGATTGACCTGGATGAGGCAGCGCCGGGGGTCAGGTAGGCGTAGGCAGCTCAAGTCTTGCTCTTGCGGTCAAAACTATCTGGGATGCTGGGTTGATCAAATACTCGCATCCACATTCACAGTAGTTGATGTTCTAGCATCCCGAACGTCCGCACTTCGGCGCAATGTAATTAGGAGAAGGATCACCGTCCCTTCATCGCCCAGACCCTTGCAACGGGCACGCTCGAGGCAACAATGGCTACAAAAGGCCACCATACAGCCTAGAATGTCATCTGCTGTGGTCCCGTGTTTGGGTCCTGGTCAGATGCTAGTATGCGATCAGTGCATCCGCAAGGTGATGCGTCAGTATCGTTGCAGCTGTCGCCCAGCCTTGAGGATAAACACACGGTGGATGATTCCGGCAGCCATGGCAAAGAGACCGTCTGGGAAGAGAATGACGAGATGAAACACGGCGGCACGCCCTAATCAGTTGTTGTGATAAGGGCTTCTCCATCAGCTCTCATCCTCAAGCAGATCATCGCAAGATCATGATGATAGCCACCAAACGCAGGACCAAGGGGATCTTGTGTCCGTCTTCCTTCGAATGCAGGGTGCCAATGGATGCCCGGGTGCCAGATGTAGAAGTACTTCAGCTGTTTGGTGCCATTGGGTGGTTGTGAGGAGAACCAACAACAATTGTCGGGCGCTGTCAGGCGGGCAACAGATCTAATTTCCCAGCGCAACGCAGTACTTGTTGAGACAGTGCGGCGAAGGTGGTCCGATCTGCTGGTGGCTGGGATGTGGATACTATGTACGGAGCTGTGCTCCTCTCGGACACATGTAGCTTAGAACTAAGTGTTTCCCGCTCTCAGCCGCCCTCACGCGTAACGCGTCACAGGACACGCGACGCGAGATACGCGTGCGCCATAGTTAGCTGGCAGCAAGATGCCACATTTTCCGGCACAAATTCACTTGGGTACCCGACAAACATACCGACACATGTACCTTGATCTACACCACTTTGCCCTGTCACTATCTATTGTTTTCTCCCAGAACGGTCCTTTCGCATTGTGCGCAAACGACACATGCTTCAGTCCAGGCGGAATTCTGCCATCACCGTCCCTCGTGCGGCATGCACTGCTATGGACCACGCGACAGTTAAGCGTCGACGGTCTTGCCTATACTCTCCCCATCGTTTTTTTCGGCTACCATCCTGGTCCGCATCTTGGTAGGACACAGCAAATGCGCGGCATCATCCAGCATCTGCCGAATGACCGAGGGCGTACCGAATCTTGCCGTATAGAATGAGTAGAGAACGACCGAAGCGCAACTCGAGCAAAGCAGGACACCCAACGTGATGGAGATGAACTTGCATCGTCCTGCAAGTCTTGCATCGCCACCCGCCAGCTCAAAAAGCAGCGCCCAATTCCAGGTCAAGTACATCGTACGAATCGAGACGCCGACAAACACCGCCGCTATCCCGCCAAACGCCGCATACGTAACGATCCTTACTCGATTGCCACCCATTCTGCTCACCGCAAGGACGGGCATAGCACCCCAGAGCAGCAAAATGAGGAATACCGTATCGAAGACGAGGTATCCCAAGACCTCCTCTGCTTCCTTTCCCAGTCCCAGATCGTTCAGGACCGGCCAAAGCTGGTTTCGAGTGGTCCATGCCAGAAAGCCTGTCGTCGCTGGCACGCCAATCAGGAAAGCCAACTCGATGACAAAGAGCACGGAGGCATAGTGGCCTCCGGGAAGGGGTCACGGTGGACGGAGCAAAAGACAAACATTGTGTCACGCTGAAGAGCAGTCAAGGTGCTTTCTTCTTCGTGCGGTTCTCCGGCACAGGCGACGTCGGTGTGCGTGGGCCCCTAGTATGGCACCGACAGTTGGTCGCTGGAACGTATTCTGGTCTTGCACCGGCAGTACAGATAAAAGATTTCCAGCGGACTGGGAAGGCTGGAGTCCTGCAACATATAAGACTTGGAGACATATTCCGGCGCTATATGGCAGATGTCGTACATTATCGGTCGCTACAGCGTACTTGCGCTCATTTCGTCCGTTGGCGCGACGCGTTGGGTGGGTACGAGTTCTTGCACATCCTCACGAGCTTACCCTGTTGCTGGGGGGGTTCATCAAGACGTAACGCTACATCCTGCGATGTCGAGCGTGTACAAGTTCAGAAAAAGCACAGAACTTGGTTAAGATTAACCACTTTCAGCCAGCTTTTGTCCTCGTTAGGCGTCGGCAACCTTGAAGCGACTGATTCGGATTCTTGTTCTCGCACTTGTACAAGCCAAAGTGAGCTGTGGGCATTAGTTCGTTTCCATGCCGCTGGATCACGAAGCGGCTGGATCACGAAGCGGCTGGAACAGGCCGTCCCGGCACTTATATGCATATGTATGACACCCGACGTCCTGGCTGTCCCCCCTTCCCCTTCCCCTTCTACTCTTCCCGCGTGGATCAAAGACTCACCGCATCAATGGAGTTTGATGTCAGTATTCTGACCGTAACGGACTGGTACGCAATAGGGTTGACGGGCTTTCTCGTATTGCTAGCCCTGCGGCGTGTCATACGAATCATCCTCCGTTGCATATGTCCACCGGCCTTCCTCATCTACAGGCTCCCCATCTTCGGTCGCCTGAGAAGAAGAATCTCTCAATGGACGGTGAGGCGTCTGGCGTATAGAGGACCGTTCCGTCGCGGAAGTAGCGTGGACATCATCACCTGGGCTCATCTTCTCATGTTTATCTCTTACCTTACATCAAACCTGTGCTGCATCATCATCGGTGCCGGGGACGTGGCAGAGGCCTGCTCAAGAGCGGGTAAGCTAGCATTCATTAACCTCATAATCTTGTATATTGGTCCCTGCCTCGACTTCATCGCTTCCGTCTTTCGTTTTCGGCTTCGTGCACAGAGACGAATACACGCCAGTGTAGGGTACGTGGTTGCCATTCTGGCCACCATCCACGCCGTAGGAGCGTTCTCCAGACACGGATGGTCGGCCATAGATCAGGAGCACGATCTTTATGCTGCTTTAGTAACGAGCTCGCTCTCTGTGGTAATTTGTCTAGAGCTGACGTGAAACAGGCTCTCGTCGGAATCTATTTTATTCTCACACCTATCAGGGCTTTCCCGTCATGGATCCCTTATGAATTGGTACTGCTTGTTCACCATCTTGTAACAGGCTGGCTGGGCTTCGCCATGTGGTCCCACATTCCGACAGACACGCACTTTGCTCGTATCTTCTTCTACGTGATCGCCGGCGTCTTCCTAAGCTCTCTGACCTGGCAGGCCGGCGAGACTGTGTATACGAATGGTGGGTGGTTCCAGTCGGTGGCGCTCAGTCAGAACGGTAGCTACGATTACATTCAAGTCAGGATGACATTGAGAAAGCCAATCAGGGTCAAGCCCGGACAATACATCAATTTGTGGATTCCATTGGGTCCGCTGTCAGGGCTGCAGAGCCACCCGTTCACGGTTGCCAATTGGTCGACCTGTGCGCAAACAGAACTAAAGGTATTTGTCCATGTCAACCGCGGCCTCACCAGCAAGTTACGGGATGCGGTAAAACGCGGCCTAAAGTCCAACATTGGTCTTTACATGGGCCCTTACGGATCTACAATTGACATGAAAGGATATGAAACGATCTTGTTGGTTGCCACAGGTTTAGGTGTGGTGGCTGTCGCGCCGTATCTGCAGTGGCTGGTGCATGCGATTCGGGCGCGTGAGATCTCTAGCGCGCCCATACATCTGATCTGGCATATCCCGTCCTGGAGTAGGTTGCTGCCTCTTTCGTTCTCTCCTTCGATTGACACGTGTTATAGAACAGGCACATGCGGTTTTTGACATTATCGACTTTGCCCTTGCCCTTGACGAAGGTGACGACACGGAGGCCGGAGACGAAGATAGCCACACGGAGGCCGAAGACGAAAAGCATCCGCGTGTGCATATATCAGGTATAAAGATTTCCATGTGTTACGAGGAGGAAGAATCCTCATTACCCCATAATGTCCAGCTGTTCATTCGGGAAATGGAAAGGAAGGAGAAGGAGGAGCAAGGTAGGACCAGGGTCACGGTTTACAAACTTCACTTGCCTCTACAGACCTTGTTGGTCAGAGACGCAGTGATGAGCCCGGCTCACCGCGATTCCGAGAAGCCAACCATGATCGCAGGTCTGTGTTTCATTCTACTATGCTGAGCAAGACTAACAGTACATACAGCGTCGGTTTCCAAAGATATGAGGAACACGCTCGTCGAATTTGCAGAAGAGCATTCGCGCGCTGTCGACCTAGTGTTTACAGATTATCAACCTTGATATAGTGGTTGTCATTGTCTTATACCTGTACATGGCGGTTGAGACAACGATGCTAGAGATAGGTAACTTGGGATAAGGGTTGTACCTTGCTATAAATTGTTGCTCTGGAACATCTCTTACGTGTGGGGAGTGTGACTTTGTATTTCTGTGAATATAGTTGTAGTAATAAAAAGAATTATCCAAACTACATAAATCTGCGTTTATTCCACTCGACTCAAATTGTTGGGCACGTTCTGACAGTTAGTGTTTCATGTAGCTTATTTACCAGCCCTTCCATCAAAATGCCTCCCAGGGAGTCACTATCCATCGGTTTGTGAACATGACACGATGTGGTAGTGGTCCAAACTCGTAAGGTGTGCAGGTCGTGGCCCAAAACGGATGCTTTACTCGCGATTAACTTCTTCCTGGCCAGCCGCATAGCATCTGGAGTGGTTCTTCTCTTACCTCTTTGATGCCCCAAAATCTACTACGCCCTGTTCTGCTCTTGGCGGGCAGCCGGCGTACTTCATCAATCGTAGCACTGTTCAGAGTCTTCAAACATTCGTAAAAGTCGACGGCTTCTGGATATGCCGTCCACTTAGCGTAGTCAAGATGACCTCCTCGCATATCTTTCTTCACGTAGCCATTCATGAGCTGTACCGTTATATTCCAAAGCCCGGTGACCAAGTTATCGGTCATCCCATAGGAACAGAAATGCTGGCCCCCTTTTGTAAAGAAGTTAGCTTGGATGTTAGTCTGCCATCTGAATAGGGTAAGTGTACAAATCTTGACCTGGCCTGATGTATCTAGTAGCACGTTAGAGCAATCCAACTGCGGGTGACCTATATTAAGTTTTTCAAGATACAGAAGTCCGTCCAAGATCTTCCATGTGAGCAAGTATCCATATCGTAGCTGTGAACTAGGGCACGAACCTGTTTCACAATATAGGCCAGTTCAGGGCCACGGATTTTGCGGGACGCAGCGATCTCTGCGAGAGACAACGGCATGAACTCATACGCTACAAGAAATATACCTGGTTTAGGCATCTCATAGGCTCCGAGTATCTTGACGAACTTCTCACTCACAATGTTACTGGCTATAGTCAGTTTGTCCTTGTCTTTATTGTTGTTAGGGAGCCTGTTGTCGGGTCCCGGTACGGTCCAAAGGAAGACGCTGGTTTGGTTCTTATCTAGGTTTTTATCTAGAAACGGCGGTTTCTCCTCAAAGGCCGCCGGTTTTGTCCTCGCTACTCGCACGTCATTGTGTTGACCTAGTGTGATCTTGTAGTATGGCTCAAAGTGCCGCTCTAGAAGATGGCTGGTCTCTGGCTGGTCATGCTCCGCCGATGTGGTTGTTGCGTTATCTTCCACTTGCTTTTTAGGGCCTACTACAGCCTCTGGCTTTTCATCTATCACTGGTAGGTCGGCAAAAGCAACTTTCTTAGAAGGCTTCAAGACTTGCGGAGCCTTGGGCTGGGGAAGGCTTTTGTGAAGGGTCTTGGCATTCTTGCCGGAGGTGCGTTGATTACTGGAGGAATCTTTTTCTGAAGGAATCACTTTGGGTGATTGAACCTCAAAGACTGCAATGTCACCACTACCGCCAAAGAAATCTCCAAGCCGAGTGGCCCTCTTATCCGGCTGCTTTTCATTGTCCATAACGCTCACAGTCACGCCATGATAGAATGGACTGAACATTGCGACAGTGGTATATGATATATATGCCTTGGTCGTGCATGTATGTCGGCCAGACGAGTGACCAAAGAAAGGTCTATTAAAGGCTCTTGGAACCACTAGAGAGCCAATCGCAACCGGACCCCCCTCCTCCAAACTTTTGTTCCTTGCAACACTAGTAGTGACCATTTTGGCTCTTGTTCCTCGTCTTATTTGTATGTTTCCATCACCTTTGACTTTTGCACCATGATATTTTCCAACAACAATGGATTCCCGTACCCTCAGAGAGAAGCTGAACAAAGAGAAGCAGCAGCATTTCTTAGGTATAGCAAGCATCAGGTTTGCAGCCCTAAGTTTTGACTGGTGCCGGCAACAGAATCCGCTCAGTGGAAGCCCAGATCAGAAGAATGTGGCTAGTTTGGAGACCATGTTTAGACGAGGATGCGACTGGTCTCCGGAGCAAGTCAGTCACCAGATTCCGGCCTTAATTGATCCGGCCCTGCTCCAGGAAAGCTTACAGAGAGCCGGGAACAACCTCTCCCTTGAAGGCCTCAAGAGAGAAGATGGGGCATTTGCGGAACTAGATCTTGCCGATGGCAAAGTTATTTGTCTCAAAGGTGAACACCGGGTTCTGGCCTCTGACGCAACCGTCGCAAACCGAAAGAAGCGTTGGATTGTTCGCTTGTACTCAACAGGTATACGAGGTTTCCCAAACCAGGTTTTGAAGATATGACTGTATTAAATTGAAGAAACAGACCTAAGCCAAGATGCAAGAAACGACCTGGCAAACGAGAGGGCAAGCGAGAGGCAAACGACAGATGCCGAGTACTTTTACAATATCACTCTGTTGTGGTTGAAGAATGGTGATCCTGACCGAGAACCCCGACCCAATCCCTGGTTCGCTCAACTTACGCGCCATTCCGAAGGAAAGGCCAAAGATTTGAAGCGGCTATGGTCGGGTCCATCTTCTCATGGAGACTTATTGAGACGATTCCATGAGATCCCCGCTCTCTTCTGGGGAATCATTCTCGGCAACATAGGAAAGACAATAGCCATGCCGAGACAACAGGTAGGTGCTTCGATGCTGATGAGTATGGTGCTGATGATGCATGTTTGCCAAATACTGACGCGTTCAGACCCGAAATCAGATCAAGCGTGTATTTGACTTCTGGGACAACATCTGCTGTCGTGATGTGAGTATGAAATTGAGGTTAGATATGAACACTGTCAAGGTGGTCAGCGGCAGAGGGTCAGGCGTCCACTCTGGCCCCAATCTTGCCAACAGTGGCGAAATCTTGCGAAACTTCGACGCCACGGAACGAGCCGCCATCTTGTCTCGGCTTGAATTAGCTACGACGGATCGAGTTGTTCCATCGTTAGGGATATTCTTTCGGAATACACTATACTTACAGAGTGTTATCGATTGCCTGAGACATCTGGTTCCACGTCACCGTAGCGCGCGGGACCTATGGGACGATCTGAACTACGGGTTTGAAGAGAGAGGCGATGGTCGCTGTTTGCTACATGTGTCAGACACTCGTTTCAAACTGGTTCACGTCGGCGAGATCGACCAATTCGAGATCGCACGCAGACAGCTGTGGCTTTTTGCTTTACGAGAATTTCCATCCTTACCACGTGATGAAACGCCAAAGCGAGCTGGACCTAAGAGCTGCGTGGATGAGTCGAAGCTCTTTGAGCTCGCGGTGCTTGCTCACAGGCTTGGATGCCGATCGGACCAGATAGATCGTATACGGGCGAATGCGTGCTGGAAGCCATCTCCCCAACATTCCGTTTGCGCACAGGATCCAGACATTGATACGAAGCCTTACAAGCACGGTAAACCCCATCCCAATGACTTGAAGAGGCACAAGAGTTCACTCTTCCTTTCGAATTTCCACAAGCCGTTCGACCAGGAAAGTCTTGAATCATCTTTCTTCTTCATCCAGCGGTCGCTCTACTTTGACATCTATCCAGATGAACCGCGCGGTATCGACGAGTTACTGCAAAGGGCTGCCGAGGTGGGCGAATGCGACCTGATTGACGACGAATACCGGCCTAAGATGCAGGGGGCCAGTGAACAACTAATACGTCAAGAGGACGAGCTACGCGCGACAATTTCTGAACTGCAGAAGAGATATGACCAGTTATTTTTGCAGGAAATGCAGTGTCGGAATAGTATTGGCCACAAGACAAAGGAATTGGAACAGCTTAACAATAACATCGAAGCCATGAAGTTGCAGGAGCAGGAACTGATTGACCAAAAACAGAAGTTCGAGAAAGACGTACGTACGGCAAAACGGATCTTCAAGGATAAGGACAAAAAATACAAAGAACTTTGTCGGAAACTTACAGAAGCAGAGCAAGATCTGTCTAACATCAACTCTATGCGAGAGACGGCAAGCGACAATCTGCAAAGCATTCAGGATCAAGCGGAGGGTACTAGTCGTGTTGTTGACGATTTAGAAACCCGCAAGAAGAACCCCGAATCAGAAGCGCAGGTGTTAAGCAGTCAGGCCAAGCCATTGGTAAGTTAACCAGCTGTTCTCCAGCTCTCACTAATATGAGACAGCAGGAAACCAGTAGAGCACATTCGAAGGAACCCGAAGAAAGGATCCAGCAAGACAAGGACTCGCTGAGCCAAGAAGTGAGATATGTAATCCTTTGGCACAAGAATGAAGCACTAAACAGCCCCATTAGGACGGCTCAGCTCTGATCAATTTGGACGACGCTCTGCTACCTGTATCCCTGTCCACGAAGATGGCAGGCTCGATGGTATTCCCGATTGAATTGAGGAAAAGAACGATTGTCCTCAAACAAGAGAAGGAATTGGAGGATTGGCTGAATACGTTTGTGGAGGAGGGTTACAGTATGGCTGACAAACATATGAGAACAATAGTGCCTTATTCTTGCTATCAAGCCTTGAAAAACGAGAAAGAAGATGAGGACAGGCTGGTAATCCTCTTCAAGGATAATTTCTTGTTCAGTGAAAATGATTTCTTGGACAACATACCTCTCGAGAGTGTAAGGAGGAAGAGAAGATTAAAAACAGCACCATGGTACCCGTAAGGGTGAACAATATGAAAAATACTTAGGCAGGGTTTTTAATGATAAGCAGAACTGGCATATGTGCGCTGGGATATGTAGTGTTATAGTTTGCGTGCACCAGGACATTGAGTGGACTGAACCTTGTCATCTAGTACAAAAGTTGCGCCTGCATACATCGGCCGGCATATATGTTGAGCTGGTCTGGATGTGCTAGCACAGATATTGCACTGGCACATCTGTATCGGCACGCAGCGTGTGCTGACGCACATATGCTGGTGCAATTGCGCGAGCACGCACGTGCCGGCCCATCCGTGCTGTTACAGATAAGCTACACCACGTGTGCCGGCGTACCTGGAATGGCACACATGAGCTAGGCTGCATCCGGTAGTAGCCCTGCTCTGGCGAGCATGTGCTGCTGCAAATACACTGGCACATGGGTACTAGCATATGTGTACCAGCGTATGTGCACCAGCATACGCTGCGTGCTGGCACAGGTGCGCCGGAGTAGCGTGTGTACTGGCACTCCTATACCAGCATCTTACTTGGCCTGGCACGTCTCTGCTGGCCCGTAATCTGACCCAGTATACGTGCAACGGCGCGCTTTGTACACTAGCCCATGCAAACTGCCATGTTCCGTGAGCTGGACTGTGCGTACCGGCATACATCTGAGACTCGGGCTCCACAAGGGGCCTCATGAAATCGTGGGGTGTAACACTCACTCTCTACGCCAAACTCGCCTATTCACTGATAGAGCATGGGAAATTGCTCCGCTCACACAATATCGACTGATTGATTGACACTTCTATAGACCTGTGCCTTAGTCCTCGGCCTACTATTACCTGTGATGGTATCAAACACTCCGAGTTTTCAGACTTCGCAAGTCCGCCCCTCAAATATTCATGATTTTATTGTGAAGCAATGCAGCATCGAGCATTTGCAGCCTGCTCCACAGACACAGTTAAAGTCTAAGAGATATGTCTACTCAGTAATTTTGATTGGCGCGCGAACTATCTACACTCAAGTCGGGCTTCGTACATGCTGGGGCTTCTGAGGTACGCGTACCCTACAGCCAAAGAGCCATATACAGCCAGAAATCCCCTTGTCGGGTCCTCTACTGCCTTCGGTTCCTCCTTCGCCCAATTATGCCCAATAAAATCCGTTTCTGGTCCTTGAAAGCCAAATAGCCACTGCAGACAGAAACGGGAAGATCAAGCGGCAATCCTTAACAAAGGGTATGCATGAAATAATATTGTAAAGGTATGTCGTATTATGGCTTCCTGAAGCGTCCGTTATACGCCATTGTCACTCAATCAAAATGTCGGGATTGGTTTATTAGCTCCCACTTATCGCCCTCATCTTTTTCAAATGACAATTATCGTATATGACTCACAATACTTCATCCGAGTCAGAAGACTCTCCACGAAGCCGGCCGGCTGATTTGAAGAAGAGGAAAAAGAAGAAACCTTTGTTGTCACCGCAGACATCGATCAACAACACTTGGAGACGCTTCTCAACTCCTCGCCCCCAACAAGCCCTATCGATCCTCCCACTGGATCAGGCAACAAGACCTTCTTCACATAGCAGTCATGGTAACGAGCTGCTCTCGAACGGACGTCTCCGTGCGGTGGCAGAATGTGGCCGAAAGGTAAATGAGATCGTTGACGAATGCAAGCAAGTAAACATGAGATACAGAGACCCTGACTGGGATCTGGTGAGCATTTACGATACACTTAGGGCGCAAGATTGGCTCTTGATTGTTGACCGTTTGTCCAGGTGTGGGACTTCGCAGACCAAGGCCACTGTCTGAATGGGCTTCGGAGTAGGATGTTTGATCTCAGTGAGATGACACGCCTCGACAATGAAGCGGACGTGCCTGGCGCCGTCAAAAGGGTACGTGAGATCTTTTCGCAACCTACATTTATGTCGAATGTAGATGGCGGGGACGTGAAACAGGGCAAGCTCAGCAACTGCTGGTTTGTTGCCGGCTTGACCGCTCTTGCGAACCTCGAAGACGGGCTCAATCAGACATGCGCTGCACACGACACAGGTACATTTCGCTCGACGTCCTTTCACGGTCTTATGAGGAACTGAGATTTTGCTTAGAGGTCGGTGTATATGGCTTTGTCTTCTACAGAGACGGAACGTGGACGTATACCATTGTCGACGATACACTCTATCTTCAATCGCCATGCTGGGACTCTCCGAGCCTACAAAGAACGCTCCTGCAACAGACTGGCCGAGTCGACGCCGAGAACGAGTACAAGAGAACCTATCAGACCGGGTCGAAGGCCCTTTTCTTTGCACAATGCAAAGACCAGAACGAAACTTGGGTTCCTCTCATAGAGAAAGCTTATGCGAAGGCTCATGGTGACTATGCGGCATTAGCAGGTGGCTGGGTTGGAGAGGGATTGGAAGACCTTTCAGGTGGGGTGACTACCGAACTATTCACCTCAGATGTACTTGATCCTGATGTGTTTTGGACCAACGAACTGTCCAAAGTCAACCAAGAGTTTCTGTTCGGCGCCTCAACGGGTTTCTTGGATGGCGGTTACGGCGAGCGCGACGGCATCTCAGAGGGCCATGCCTATATTGTCGTGGCAGCTCATACCCTCAAGTCGGGCCAGCGATTGTTGAAGCTTCGCAATCCATGGGCCCATATCCGCAAGGGCATTTGGGAAGGCGCCTGGAGTGACGGCTCCAAGGAGTGGACGGCAGAGATCCAGCAGGAACTTGGGCATCGATTTGGTAGCGACTCGGTGTTCTGGATCTCTTTCCAAGACTTCATGCGCAAATACTCGCATCTAGACCGCACGAGGCTCTTTCGGGAGGCAGACTGGAGGTGCAGCCAGAGCTGGATCAGCGTCAACGTGCCATGGAGGGCACGTTATCAGGATAAATTCCATGTTGTCTTGACAAAGGAGTCTCCATTTGTTGTTGTAGTTTCACAGCTCGACAGACGCTATTTCAATGGCCTGCATGGCCAATATTCCTTCCGCCTTGCTTTTCGAATTTACCATGAAGACGGCTTGGGGGCTCGGCGCTGCGTAGTGCAGTCTCATGGTAACTACTTAATGACTAGGTCGGCTTCAGTAGAGCTGCCCATGTTGATGCCAGGTGCCTATACTATAGGCATACGGGTAGATGCAGAGAGAGACACATCACTGGAATCAGTCGAAGACGTCATCAAGCAGGAGTGCAGAGCCAGGACGGAGAACTTCAAGCTGGCGCAGGTTGGCTTTGCCTACGATGTGGCCCATGAGAAGGCCGAAGCTTATATTAGCGAAGTTAACCGCTTAGATCAGATCAAGGATCTAGCGAGAGCATCGAAGTGCCGTCGGGAGGAGCGCCGTCGAAGATGGGAGGAACGCCACATCAAACGGGTCCTTACCAAAAAGCAGAAACAGAAGAACAAAAGCAAACAACGAACTCGTTGCAAAGCTCACAAAGAAATAGATAGCGCTTCTAATAAAGAGCCCTTGACTTCGACGCAGACGGACGCAGGGGCATTGACGAGGAACGCCAATGCTGATGTCGAAGGGACAAGAGGTTGCACTTTACCAGGCGACGTTGAGAAGGGTACTGTTCAACAGGAGATCATCGTCCAACGTCATACAGGAGACGGAAAGGGGATCCGATCTTGCCACGAGCGGCTTGTAGAAGAAGAGGGGTCGTCGGCAAAGCCTGTGCCAGTGACGACGTCTTCAAGAGACGATGAGCATTTACTCGGTTCTTCTTTTTGGGATTCGGCTGGCGATTCATCAGATTCCCCGATTGGTGAATGGGAAGAGCTGTACAATACTGACGACGCCACGCATTCTCTCGAGAAAGAGTCGAGGGATGAGCCTCGGAGGAACACTAGGTGTGAGCACGATGTGACGGAAGGTCTAGTAGGAGAGAGCACAGACAGTGATAACTCAAGTGAGGACGAAACACCGAGTCCTTGGAGTGCGGTGTGTATTGTGGGTGTTCGGGTTTACTCGAAAGATGAAGATCTCACACTTCAAACATTATTTGACTGACATGCCTTGGGGACGGGCTCAGGTTAATTGACATGAGCCACGTTACGTCCCTAACTAGAATGCATAGCATGATCTATACTATACCCGAATGGCGTTCTAAATAATGAAGACACCTTAAACTAAGTAGCGGTTGTCAAACCAAGGCGGCTCTGCCTTGCGCAGCAAAATAAGAACGATATAGAAAGTGTAGAAACTGTCAGCCTGACGTCAGGACCAGGAACTAGAATACGGGAGGAAACCAATCGCGTTCTCGGGCAACGCTAGCTTGAGTCGGTCCATCTTCCAATCATTGCCATGGGTCCTTGATGTTGAGCTTCCGCCTTGGGGTTTTGGCCAAAACCCCTGGCGCTTCTCCCTTAACGGCGACGTTTAGATGTGCCTTTCACCTTAAGGTGCGTGTGGCACTGGATGTTGTTAGTCAAAGCACCTTTTAAAGCATTGGTCAGACTTACCTTATAAGCGTGTCTAAACCAGGTGGTTCCCTTCTTCTTGCTGCTAACAAGTGCAACCCACCGTTCACAGCTACCACAAAGTCCTTCCCAAACATCAGGGTTTCCATCCATACGCCGTTTCTGCTGAGGTTCCTGGAATGATCTTCCGGTGGCGGCGCTGATACCATGAGAGAACGACTTGTCATACCAGAAGGCCGAGTCTTTCAGCACAAGCCATCGCCCAGGCTTGCAAATTCCACACCAGCCCTCTCGCTTCTTGCCATAACCTCGAACCCATCTAGGGGTGTAAAGATCGCCTTCAAATCTCAACTCCCGTTCGTAGGGAATCTTGTCGGGATCCTCGGGGTTCATGTCTTCAGGGGGTGGCGGGATCTGATCCTCACGGCGTGCACTGTACAGCTCAGGAGGATCAGAAGGGCCGATGTCGTTCCTTTTGAGACAAGCGGCGTATTCATTGCTCTGGAGAACTCTGGAGAAATCGCGAGACAGAATAGGTTGGGGAGGGGCGAAATGGTTTCCATCGGTTTGCCAAGGGTGCTGCTGGGCCGTTTGAGATGGAGGCTGGGTCGAAAGTAATCTGTCGTCTCTTGGGTAGACGGGAATGCTAGGGAGAACTAGCGGTGCTTTCTGCACGGCCTGAAAGTTGAAGTAGTTGAAGGGCAGAGGAGCGGCACCATGAGCGGGGGGGAAATAATTGGAGTTAAAATTCTGGTGGCTGTTGTTGACATCTGGGTGAGCTTGGTGGCCATGCTGGACAGGCTCGTGGCTTGCTGAGGTGTTGGCAGTGATTTGAGAGCGTTTGAGTCTTGAGCCCTCTATCTCGTAAGGAGAATATCGATGATTGTGATTTCGAAAAGAAGAAGAGATGTAGCTGCCATGACTCTGATTTATTGAGAGGTCTGAGCATGGCCCAGAGACCGCTGGAGAGGAGCCATCATAGTAACGGCTAGAGGTGGGAGTGAAAGAGGACGACTCGGACATGCAATGTAGCTTTGAACCATCGTCTATAGCCATCTGGTCTTCATAGATAAACGTACCATGCTTGAGGTCAAACATGGGAATGGCTTCATTAGTAGCCATACTAAAGCCCTCACCCTGGAGGTTGAATTGCACTTCAAATGGATTTTCCATCCATGACGCTGATTGAAATTAGCTTAGTTATAGCATTTGGCTTGCATTTACCTACAGTCGTCCATGGTCGTAGGAGGGTAAAGGTCTTGACCCATAGATCCGGGACGAGATGTCGTCTCACTAGGACTTTGCTGGAGTGAGACAGAAGACGGGCTCCCATATAATATCACTGAGTAGCTCTGTGCATCGCAGTTGTACGTAGCCCAAGGATGGCACTGGGTCGTTGAATACGACCACATCTCGCCTGAGCCCAGAACGGATTCGTTCTCAGTAAAGCCGTTCGAGTTCATATTGATGATAAATGTAGGCGCAGATGTACGTGTAAGGTCAAGAAAGTATGAAGCATGAAAGGAGGGCGTGATGAAAGTAGATGACTTGGGAGTTTTCACACGAACTAACCGTCAATCCTTTATATAGAATCTATCTAGCAAGGGTAGGGCGGTGTTAGGATGGATCCGTGATTCGATAGTAGACGACCAAGACACACTGGTGGACCTAGCTAACATGAAGGGACCCTGACTCGGCTTTCTCAACGTCAAGATGGGTCAGTCTCACTTCTTCCGCATAGCAGACTGGCTGAAAACACCAGGGATGGTCTCCTGGATCTGAGGACAATGTGGGCATCAACGAGGCAGCTTGCGCCGCAGCTAGCGGCATGCATACGTCAGAGTTGTCATCTCTCCTTTACCCATTACATTGCGGTAGTAACTCCAAAGTATGGGAAAGCATCCTTGATTAGATGAATCAAACCCTTGGACCTATTGTTGGAGTTTTGGTTGACCAGGTTGACGGCCAAGCCGCCGCTCAGCAAGATGGCACCGGTGTAGTGTCCTAACAAATATTCTACCACGTAGCTCAAGGTGTTCGGCACTGTCTCCTCCGGAGTGGCTGTATCTTTGTAGACCACCAGATGCTTAGACGTTCCGGAGTGTGCCAGGTTGTAGCATCCCGATCTCCTCCGCGAGCTTCCTCCTCAAGTTCAGCGCTGAGTTCTGGTTTCAGTCGTTCTTTTAAGGGTGCTAGCATGTTCACCGGCGCTTCCTTGGTCTTGGTCGTTCCGCTCTTAGCCGGCATTGCATGAGTCTCGATGACTGTTGGCCGATGGACGGAGCGATTTGTAGCAACTATAACTCGCTGATGCTGATCCTTTGCTCTTCCAACTGTTGTCCAATCTCGAACTCGGGCACTTGACACTCATCAGTTACTCTAATCTTCTCCAAGATATGCATGGACTTTTTCTCCGTGGTGAGAACTGCCTTCACAACTCCGCTCTGCAAGTTTAATCTTCCCCGGTGAGGTTGTAAGTGCGGTAGCAGCCTATCAAATTCATCTTCTGGGATGTTTTGTGCCATCTCCACGTCTATGTGCTGAGGGCCCGAAGGTAGAGGCTGCTCCTCCTCCCATAACTCGATGGCCCTCAGCCCCAGAGCGTCGGTAGGTGTTCCTCTGGTGCTGTGGTCAGTCATCTCTGCTTGCTGTAGAGCTTCGATGGCTGGAACTTTGAGTCGATCGTTGTCTACGGTCGCTGTCTACTTCCTGCCCTTGTTCTTGTCAGCTTCCCCGTTGTTCTTGCCCTTCGGCTCATTCTTTTGTCCCACACGCGGCCGCATTCACTATTCACCATCAGAAGGTTGAGCTTACTACAGGGTGAGCGCGCGCCAATGCCTCCTTGCCAGTGCTGCCAACCACGGGGCGTTCCTCACCATGTGTCGCTTCAGGTCAGTTCTCACCCGGCAACCAAGGCTTGGAGTAGTCGGCCTCTAGACGCGTGAAGCCCGCCCCGTCGTAGCGTAGCATGGTGTCCAGAGCAAGTTGCTCAGGGGGGTCAGTCGAAAGCCGTCGGGTGGTCGAGACATCACTTATCCCATCATAGTGGTCTTTGCCGTTGCGTTCGGTGCTCGTCCGTTCAGCTGCGGTGTTCTCTCGGCGTATAATCTTTCCTCGTTCAAGTTGAAGTATCTAGCATTGCGTCATTGTACTTCCTCATCCTTCTCCTTTGGCCATTTCCAAGAATGGTGGCCTATTGCCCGCAGCGGAAGTACCAGTCGTAATTAGGGTCGCGCGGTTGTCTCGTTTGTGGAACCCGGCTGGAGCCTTGTCCGGCACCGTTGTCGAAACTGCCACCTTCAGTTCAACGTTGGGTCCAATTTCACATATGTCGTGTTTCGGTTATCATTGATTAGAGTTTTCCGTTGCTGGTAGCACGGTTGTGGCCGGTTTTGATGTGAACCGTGCCAACTCTTGAATCGAGTCGATCAGCAGCATCGTCATGTCCCCCTGCCCTGTCTCGCTGTCCACTTCCCCGAAAGCCTTCAGAGGTTCCGATGCTGCTCCGCGGTAATCCCAAATGACATTTCGCATCTCGTCGAAAGTGAGAGTTGGGTCTACGAAGATGTTGTCCTACCTGGTCCTTGTGCAGAGCCTATCTTGGACTATTTCTTGCAGACACTTCTCCTTATCGCCATTGTTCATGCAGACAACGAAACCCGTCAGCAAAATTTGCCGAAAGTTTGGTAACATTTGGTGGTAGGTTTGCCCGTACTATAAGAATTTGCATTGACTCATATCTATTTCGGGCGAGCTGATGCGCCGTAATTATCAGTTTGCCGTCCTCTGCTGTGTTCGGCGTGCTGAACTTCTTGTCAAATAGGGGGATGATCTCTTCGAAGGTTTTGTCTCCAAGCCTCTCTTCTTCAAACCACTGAAGCGCGTGTCCCCTCAAGTACCAGCGAAGCCTTTGCAACAGAAATGTGTTTTGCAGTTCGGCTTGCTTCTGGAGTTCCAAATCCATATTCTTACGCTCAACCACTTTCCTCACGCACGTGATGTAGACTCTCGGTTTGCGTCTTCCAGTTTCTCCGAGAAGAGCATCTCACCTCGTGTCATACTCGTTGTGCCTAGAGACGTATCCATCGAGGAGATGCACTACTCAGTTTGCTTCCCAGTGATTTGCGCAGAGTCAGATGAAATGACGCGCGCGACGCCAACAAAGCAGGGTTGAAGGTCTCCAAAGTTTCTGACAGAATGTTGGCTGAGGGTTATTCAACGTATGGTGACGATTCTGCGGATGGAGCTTCAGGGCTGGCGGATCTTGGTGTAGTTATTGAGGAGGTCTTTGCTTGCATAGGCGTGACCGAACTGTGAAGGGAACGATTATGAGCGGTGTCCCAGATGGGACTCAGCTCATGGATGAGATTCTTGCAATTTGATGAAACGTTGGTCAAAGGTGATGAGTGAGCGTGATGCAAGGTTCAGAGTTTGTCGAGCGGGGTTGTCGTGATCTTCGTATTCATGCCGACCTCCTGCAGCGTAACTTCCTGCCCGCCGCCGAAATCTGGCAGGAGTTGCCTCCTGTACACCACGTCAAGTGTCACTGGCCCACTCCCCCCTCGTCGGCTCCTTCGCGCGATGTGCACAGTACGCAATCTCTTGCTCAGTTGTCCTCGATTTGTTGTTGTTGTTGTCGTGCCCTCCGTTGCCCTCAAAGCCGCGTAAGCTCTCAACGAGGGTGACTCCTCAAACTGTTGGGACTTGAAGTTGGCAAGTAGGAATGCCCTCAGTAGCGATGATGTTGTAGTGGGAATTGGTTCCAGTGTCTGGGGAGCTATCATGATGGTCTCTGAGAGGAAGTTCTGTCAGGCTGGAGTCGACAATAATCGAAGTTTCCGTCGCTGCTATCGGCTCTCAGGCCCTAAAATCTCAAAGCGCTCGGCTGCAAATTGACTTTCTGTGTTGGCTTAAAGTCGGTGTGGGGGAGTGCTGCTGAATGTTATGTGTGAATCAGAGTGCCCACCCTTTAGGGTCGGATGAGGTGCGCTTTGGCCGCTGTGTTTCGTCGCGTCCAGCGTGTATACCAGAGTCGAGCCTCGTCAACCTCAAGGCTCGTCTCGGAGCCTCTTCTCGCAGCCTCTTCTCGGAGCCTCTTCTCGGAGCTCCTCCTCGCTGCCGGACCTTGCCAGACTCTCGGGTCTCTCACTCCCGCTCATTCTTTGCCGCACGCTTCCAAGGGTCAGGTCTTCCCAGTTGAGCTTCTGCTGTCAGGCTTCTCTTCTGGCGGTAAACACACCCAATCTCATTGTCGTCTGTCTGAGTTGATTTTGAGCTTTCCTGTCACTCGATCTGCTCCCAGCGAGCCTTGTCCGAGCTCGCTCCGGCAGATTTCTTCCCGCTCAGCTTGTGTAAATGAGCTATGTCCTGGTGTTCTGATCCTCGCCTCAGGTTTTATGGTGTTGCCAGCCTCGTCCAGCTGCTCTCAGCGCGTCATGTCCAAGCGGTCCCCTTGCTCAATCAACCGCAGCTGTCGGTTCCTCTCGGTACTTTCATTCCTAGTGCCGCGTCGCTAGCGACCTGTCGATCGTAGTAGTTCGTAGTCGATGTTTCGGTCTTCAGACTTGCTTTGGCTCAGCTTGTTCTCAGGTCCCACAGCCCCTGGAGTCTTCTGTACCGCAGCATAGGAAGTTCGATAACGATATTCGCTCAGGTTGTTGACACCCGCAGCGTTGAGGTTTCTCCGAGATCCGGTCTCGCAGTCCCAGCCATAGTGTTTTGGTGGAGATGTTTTCGGCGCAGGCGTGTTCTCTCAGCCACGTGTCGCGTATTCGCGCTCCCGAGAGCACGTGGTTTCTTTCGAAGGAGGTTTCTGGATGTTCTTTTCCAAAACTGAAAGATGATTCATTTCACGACAAAGGATATTGACAGCGTTCCAGTCTCATCACCATGAATCAAAAGTGGTTACGTAGCCGTACAAGTGTTGTTGGTTGACCGAAGTCTCGACAGTACGCCACTACCACTAGAAGCACTGTAAGCTCGCCTTGTACAATAACTATGACTAAGCCCCGGCCTAGTCAGCTTGAGGATGTCAATACTGGGACCGTCGTCGATGTACCACGCTAAAAAATTTCAATGCTTTCAAGGTCAAGTCACAGAGGCTCGAACAGCATCACGAACCAAGGCAGATAACAGTCCTTCTGAAAACTGGTATGAGGCTCTTCAAAGGAGCGGTCATTGAGGTTATGTTATGTTATGTTATGTTATGTGTATTTTTCGTCTGGGTGGCTGTAACGAAGCCAAATCTCCTACTGGAGCAAAAGACGTGCTGAGCTAGCTAGGTACAGGGAACCCCGCTTCCTTCACCATCCAGCATACCAAGGCACAAAAGGCGCTGTGTTTTCTCGAGCCCGTCACCCGTCAGCGGGTTCGGGGGCATACTGTCGACTTTTTCCACCGACCAGAATTCTCTCACGCATCACTACATCTGCTGACGCAGTCCACAATCTCCAGTAACCAAGTTGTAGCTCGTAGTCGTATGTCGTGGCGGCAGGGAAAAACCTCGAGAAGGGATCAGAGGCCGATGGTGCGGCTTGCCTTCAAAGGAGAAAAACCCATCGCAATCGGCGTCGTTGATCAGGAGGATGTCGCTACCGATGCCATGGGCACCGTCCTCCGATATCTAAGGCGTTCTGGTTCTGAGGTGCCGCCATTAGATCCGACAAAGGTGTTGTCAGAGAAGGCGAACTCTCCAAATTCCTTCTCTGGAAACTGCTGTTAGGGAGCCGATGGCGTCCCCGCAGTTTTGTGTGGTCGCGTGGCCCGTAGAAAATCCCGCTCCTAGCATCGCACTAACAGTGCGTGCCAAGAAAGAATTTTTACAGGGGAGAGTTGAGCGGTCATTGAGGTGTCTCAACGGGCGACGGGATCCAGGGTAGTTATGCACTGAATGCACTGACGCACAGGCTTTTTGGCTGGGTAGCGGCCCGTCGCGTGACGTTAGGATGCCACCCCGCAGGGAAACGTCAGCAACACCACCAACCATGATATCGTTAACCTTGTCAATAAGACATCACGCGATGGGATTCCATCAGCAGGTCACTCGATCTACGCTTGACTTGCTAATGCCGCACTCGCTGACAATATACCAGGGCCAACATATTTCGAATCACCGAGTCGTACTCTCCCGATGCAGCCTGACCCAGATACGCCCGAGTTCACTCCGCATCCGGCGAGACTACCGTGTCAGCTGCCGATGCCTTTACCATACCAACGCGGACGAGAAATGATATCATGACGACGAGGAAGCATAATATTGCAGACAAAAGGGTTCTGATGCATCTTTATGACGGACGAACAAGACTTAATAAAGCGGTGAGCATGCTTTGACCCAGCGATATCCTTTACAGCGACAAGAGATCAACAATCTTGGCCTTCACAAGGTCAACGACGATTCAAATATCATCAATCTTCTTCTACAATCAAGACACTCCGAATGTTTCAGAAAAATATGACACCCTCCCCCACTTGCCGAGACTAAATGAGTCAATACCGCCTCCCGTTTCGATCGATAGCCCCGTCAATCTTCGGCCGAGCATACAGTCAATAACGACCTGTTCCGCAAGCAATCGACTTCCCAAGAACAGAGACACAAAACCCGAACGACGCTCTTTCCAAGTTGACCCTCGACTTTCAGGCAACAAGCTTGTTAGTGCCGACATGAAGCCATGTGCTTTGAAGAATGACTGCCCTCGAAGAACAATATGAAGCAACATGCCTTGGAGAGCGACTTTTCCGCCCCTGCAACTACTGAGCAAGACTACAGCGCTGTCGCCAGCAACAAGGGTGACACCCGCCTCCTTGTACGCCTTGCACTCGAGCCATGACTCAGCTTCCTGTCCTCAGTGATGGGGTCACCGGTATTGACGCTCCTGCCGATGGTCGATGGGTCTTGGGTGCTACCAACAACTACATCCGATGTGCGAGTTACACCTACGATTCGAGGCAGCCAGGCGCTGCCGACCGGGCCCCTGAAGACTCCTAGCTCCGGCTATGCCGCCGCATTGCAGCTACTCTAGCCTCGTCGATAACTAATTCGTGATTCAAGAGCCGGACGCGCTTGATGAGCTTCGTGAACGATGAAAGAAAAAGGAAACGTTCATGAGTAGGCAAAAGTTGGATTTCTCGCTGTTCCTTAGAAAGTTCTGTTCCATCCCATTTCTGTAACTGTTCTCCATTCTGACGGGAATGGCGACTGTCCTGAGAGAATGGAGAGTCATGCTAAGGTGCTATAGTTCGATCACGATGATGGCTGTTGATGGCCTCGGGCTGATCATGGCTATAGGGCAAGTGAGCCAAAACTGGCTCATGGGGCCGGTGTTTGAGTTGCACATCCTACTAGTGAAGGAGATATCTGGGTAAAGGTGCGCTTTTGTATGAGGATGGTTTTGGACAATATCCTACTGAAAAGAGTAGAGGATTTTGTTGTCGTGGCAAGAAGGCCGGATTGTAGCAACTTCTCAGATTTAATCCGTCAAGAGAATCCTTAACCATTCTGGAAACTACCAAGAAAGGCGGGCAATCATTTATAGTTGAGACAAAGGCCGACACAGTTGAGTTTCCGTTGTACTATATGATAAGAAAGCCTTGATGAGGCAGGACAAAACATGGCTGCCAGGAAGCACATGCCACCAGCAGAGCCTCATTGTGGTTTACCTTACCCTGGTAGCTCACATGGCAGTGTTTCAAGGTGCAAAATGACGTCAGGGAGCTGAAGGTGAGTCTGTAGGGTCTAATGAGGGGTAATTTCAGTGAAGTCGTGGTGGGTGTGCTGCGGAGACTTTTTCATGTCAGGTTATCGACGTCTGGACTCCGTAAGCCGGTTATGGAGTTCGAAAATCTTTTGATAGCCCTGGAATGGATGCGGAAGTAGCTCTAATCATTTCTTATTTGTCTTGTCTCTCCTCTCGTCTCCAGTGTATATGGTAACAGGGCCGTATGAGTAGGCATGATGATCGATCAAGCCTTAAAAGCCCAGCGCAATGCTGCCAAATTAGTAGCATCTTGTCTGACGTACAGGTTTTGAGCCATATTTAGCGCGGCTTGCTAGCCAAACCATACCTGCTCTCACAAGGCCCATACCTTCATTCCATCCCACCTAATGGTGAATGGCATCATGTGTGATCAATATGGAAGCCAAAAGTGCCAAGAATGAGATACACGGTTTGTGACGACATGACATTGAGAGCTCGTAGACAGATCGAGTACGGTGGAGTACACCGCGTTGTAGCAAAAAAACGTCTAATCAAGCCTTAAACATCGGGCCACTTGGTATAGGGTATTCCATCGGCTAAAACTTGTCTTTATTTCGGTAATCACCACTAGATAACTGTTCCCACGGCTTACGTCCACTTTACTCTGATGGGGACTATGGATGATTCCACTATTAATGAGTGGCTGAAAGCAGCGCATGAGACGATTGATCTTTGAAGAAGGTCTTGGAGACCGAAGGATCACGCCGCTACATCACGACACAGTCACACGTAACAAAAAGGGTACAGCCTGCGAGCACTACTGAGAGGTGAAGAATGATTGATTGATTAATAGATATCCACGCCCCAAATACATCCCTTTTCAACCAAAACGGAACCCACGATGTGCGTTTGTCAAGCTTTGTATCCCTAAACACGGAGAATTGTTTAAAAGCTACTCCGACGTGTTCCTGGACCAAATTCGCCGTTTGGCAATTTAAATACTGGGGTTCCGAGTAGACGAGGAAAATTATCACAATGGATTCGATCTCGTTTGACCTGCTCCATCATGCCTTCAATTGCCTTCTCTGGACCATCCTTATACTTGAGAAGCAAAGCCTCAATATCAGCTACAGAATACTTCCCATCAGGGGTAACCTCCCCAAACCTCATGGCCATCGATTCCAGGCTCGACTCGTCTCTCACAGTGTCGTAAAAATCTTTGAACAATTTCTCCGACATTTGGCTATTACAATTGGCGAATTCGAGTATGTAGTCCGTTCGCCCGGGTCGTACAAGTGCTTCGTCAAGGTCCCCGGGCTTGTTCGATGTCAGAATAAACATCCGGCCGGGGCTTGTCGCGATGCCGTCGAGCATACGGAGCACTGCTCCAAGCGTCGGTCCAGGTAGATCTTGAGATCCCTTCTTCCTTGACAACCCCGCCGTATCGATCTCTTCAATCGCGAGGATGCATCTTGTCGGAGCCTGCTTCATCGCCTTTTGAAGTGTTCCGTCATCTAGACCCTCCGCGTTGAGTGACAAAATGTATAAAGGCAGTCCAAAAAAACCTGCTAATGCAAGCATGGTACTCGACTTTCCATTTCCTGGCGGCCCGTGAAAAAGATAGACACGCTTGTATGGTATGCCGCGTAAATTGCTGTAATCGGCTGTTTCAGGCTTGAGGAAGTCGTTGACATCGTCTCTAAGATGCGTCGTCTTTGTTTCGTCCATTGCCACTTTATTCAGAGGTCTTGGACTAAGATGCTGGGATAGCATCCACCTAGGTGGCGCCGGGCTAAGAGGGTAAATTTCTAACGTTCGAACCTCCACTTTACCTCTCCTTGCCGCTTGTGCAAAGTCCTTGGCAGCCTGTATGAGGTTTTCAATGGGTTCTGATGGTATTAGCACTCTGTCGTTTTACGGACGGGCTAATCTACCTCTGGTAGTAGAGTAGGCTAAGATTCTCAATCTATAGCGATCAGTGTGATCTCTGTCATGCCCAAGATCATTGCGTTGTATGTGATATCGCTGATTCTCCCATTCGAAAACGCTCCGTCCTGGACCCAGTTGGAAGGCCGTAACCTGTATATGTCAATAAGCGTTGGATAAAACGATGGTAATTGACTCACGAAATCGGAGCGATCTTCGTAAGTTACGAAGATCTTACCATTGTGGGGTTGATACTTGAGGCCTCTTGAGAAGTCCTCCTTCTCACTGCCTGTTGCCTGACGTTGACATGCTTCAAATTCTGGGCGGTGCAAAAATTTAACTTGACTTTCGAGAAAAATTTCAAGGGCGCGACAATGGGAATCTGCGTTAGTGACAGAAACTGCCCAAGGACTGGGGCAGATTTTCTTCTGAATATCGTGTGCTTGTTCGCGAAGATATTGGAAAGCACTACTTTTCACTAGAAAGACAAGTAAAATGCCACATGTTGTTAGAACCGCCGCCGCGATAGTCGGGCTACTGACAAAAACTGGTAGACAACGCAATGATTTGAGAAGAAAGACCGCCCGAGGTTGGCCGGCTGCGACAAGAACCGACTCAACGACGTCTGTGATATTAACGCCTGAAATCATGGTAGAGAATGAATAAGAGTAATAAGCACCTGTATCATAGAGAAGAAGTAGTGGGGGGATATTACTGTACTTTATGCGCCGTGAATGCAGTGATTTGGAGCAGAGCCTCATGTGGCGGTGGAGGAATAAAACTTTTTCCAACACCTGCCTTTGGCTCCTCTCACCTCGCAGGGCTACAGGGCAAATCCTTCTAGTAAAGCAGGCTGCCAGCAATGCAAATAGAGAGCCGCATAAGTGGTACATGGACACGTATAATTTTCAGTTCTGTAGTTCAGGTGTCCACGTTGCATTAATCATAATGAGGCGTTGGAGGACATGGGAGACTTGACTATGAACATGGTCTACGACGTAATTATTGGTAGACTTATATAAAAATGGGTCATGTCGCAGGGTATACATAAATGTATTTGACGTAGCCATCATACTAACAATACTCTCGCTGCGGGCTGTACACACCGCCGAGGAACAATGTGGCTTAGGAATTCTGGTTGATGCGAGTTCCCTGTTGCTCAGCTGCCGTGTACTCTGCAGCCACCAGAAGTATTTCCCCTCGTGGTGTTGTATCTTTGTGCTCTACAGATTTCAGGTGGAGAGACTAACCTATCGGGTTTCATGCCTGAGATTGCTTACATGGGCTTCACATGGGCCATCGGAGGTACTTGGGATGGCGCCCTTCCCGCCCCCCAACGGCTGGGACAGGAATTCTAGGGTGCAGACCCACGTCGCGCCGATCTCTTTTGCCCTGTGAAAGATGAGTTGAATCGAACGAGACGTTCAGTGATGATAAGGGATCGGCTAATAACCATCGTCTCGGCGGGTTTGGTCAGGTCTGGGTCTGTCAGTTTCAACCCCCCTGTCGCCACGATGCGAAGGATGTGATACGAGACTGGGGAGTAATTGAGCTCCTATTGCACTTTGCATCTTGATTGAGATAGCGATTGTCAACTCAAGTACGGAGCATAAGTGGCCAGGCTGAAGTCTCTTTTTCCCATGTGTCTGAAGCAAAATTTTATTATGTTCAAAACCTGGGTGCAGTCGGAGAATCGTGACGACCCTTCATTTTGCTGTGGGATCACTCTGACTATGATAATCCACTCATGAAGGAGCGCATAAACTAGAGAATTAAGTTTTAGCATAATCAACACAAGACTGGCTCTGTGAGATATCAGGCTTACTGGGAGCCGCTGGTTGCGACTTTTGTGTCTTGGGCAGGGGGAGGATCGCTGATACTTGGTGGGCTTATGTGGCTCTTTGTTGGACTCAGGATGGTCAGAAGATCCGGCACGGCGCTCCACGTCTTCGAGACCGCGCTTGAGTTTCTTGCCTCGCCGAATGTTGGTTTTAAACATACGTCTGGGGCGGTTTTTTCCAGAGTATAGCCCAAGAAATAGCGAGCTCTAGGATGTAACATAAGGTTATTGCGCTGAGCAATGCGGTTCTGTATGCTTCGCCGCTCGGTATTATCATCGATCTTAGCTCAGTCCCCATCAGGGTTGGGAGAAATACTGAAAGCACTGCTGGCAGCCAAGTTTTGCTTTGAAGGTAGGGGATATGCGGTGAGAACTTCTTTCAGATGACATCGATGGCCCTTTTGCGCTGGAAGCTTCTTCTATCCCCGCCTTGTCAAGGTAGCAATCTGTCATTACGATTTTACGATTCAAGTATCCATCACCAATTGGGCAACAGCAAGAGTGCAGCGACCGAGGCAGAGAATAACATTTCCATTACTTCCACTTGTCCAACAGCAGTTTCCACCACTGAATACAGCTACACTATGTCATCATTGTATCCCCCTTCTGTTCGAAGAACAACCAGATAACTATCGAGCACCATATACATCTGGGTTGCCGTGTGTATGAAAATTGCAGTCGCATTTTAAGAAATCCAGCCATACTAATATACTCTAGTATCCAAAAAAGCTCTTCACCCAATGATAACCAGCCCAAACGTTAAACCACTCTTTGTCATCTTCATGGTATGGTATATTATGGGCTTCCAGACGTTCCTTGATCTCACCAACCGGCAGGGTCAACACAGCGATTTCGATGGTTGCTTTGATGCCCTTTAGTTGACGGGGTGCATTGCCCGCAGGGCCGCGAAATTCGAGCTCATGCTCCTGGAAAACGCCTTTTTCGACTGAACTTGTTAGCGGAGATATCAAAAGGAACGTTTTACTTACGCCACTGAGATATGAACTTCTCTAGAATAACAGTTCTCGTCATAGCGAATAGCTAGTTTTGAAAACAAATGAATAGATATAGGTGACTATGATGAATTCTTCACGTAAATAAAGCGAGGGATATGGCCGTTTTAAAAGAAAGGCAAGTGGATCGTCTAAGCTTCCGCTATCAGGATACTGCCAAGGTGGCGCAATTCTATGACAAAGAGCTATGCGGGAGGATCTTACATTGACTTTACAATCGTGGTACACGAGTTTGTCTGGGAAAGACTAGGGTCGGTACGGCAAGTACCTGCTATTTACGCTACTAGTTTGTGCAGGCAGTCCTCCTTCGTCGGCTTTCACGACATCCGTGCTAGAAGTACAGATACAATCAGCTAGTTTAGACTGACAAGGTTGTTGATGGAAATATCATACGATACCAGGCCGCGTTTGACCAATATTCCCCTTTGTGGTGTCGTACCTAAGCACAGATGCAGCAATTATGCAGCCCTTGCTTCCGTCAAGGATATTCCAGTGGTTGAGTCTGCGTGGTTTCCAATCATTGGATATTCTCGACAGGCAAGGCTGTGTTGTACGAATATCTGAATCATCGTGTCGATGCGGAATCGGTGATAAAGGACGTAAGGAATTGCGGCTGATGAATGTACTCCCCTCCACACATTCCATGTAATGTGCACCCGGCCAGGAACCTCTTCCGCCGTCCCGTCAATATAGGCAGTTAGTAGAAGCGCGCATCATCAGTTGGTAATCAGATAGGTCATCCCAGAGGTTGAAAATATTGGTGTGGCATATTCCAGGTTCGTCTCAGTAGTCGACCTTATCACGGAGGCAAGGGTCTGCACTAGTGCGCGCGCACATTCGTTGTCAATCGACTTTCAGGCTGTCATAAATCGGGAACGTGATTCGGCTTGGCGCATCCGACGCTAAAGACCAGCATGAAGTGAGCTCAAACTCTAGCATGCCGATCCAGTTCCTTGCAGATGCATCCGATACTTTTGCCGCTATTCGGTTGGGCGGCCATGCCAAGTGTCTTGCCATCACACTAACAATGCTCTCACTGCGGGCTGTACACACCGTCGAGTGACAATGTACCTGAGAGACCCTGGTTCCCGCACAATCCCTGTTCATGAGCTGGTGTGTTCGCTGCAACCGCCAGAGGTACTTCCCCTCATTGCTTTTTGGTGGATGGAACTCTAGACCGCACACGCCTCTACCCCCGGTGTTGTCTCTTTACGCTCGACGGATTTCACATGGCAAGACTGACCTATCGGGTGTCATGCCTAGGCTCGCTTACATTAGTGTCAGAAGGTCCACCACACAATCTAGCGGCTAGAGATGTCGCTCTTCCCGGCCCCAACAAGCAGGTACGGGGATTCCAGGGTGCGGACCCACGTCGCGCCAATTTCCTGTGCGACGTGTAAGACGAGCTAAATTGAACGACGTGATGATGGATGACAAGAGATCGGCCAGCAACTTTTTGTTAGCTTTAGCTCAGATCTAGGCCTCGACAGTTTTCAACCCCCCTGCCGCCACGATGCAAAGGATGTTGTACGAGGCTGGGAAGTCGCAACTTGGCTAGTAGGGCCTCTCTGACGGCTTACCATGTTCGGTGTACTCACATCCATGCAGAGTCGTCTTGTTCTCTCCTGCCAAGTCAACAAGATTTGATGGCCCTGCCAACAATCACAGCCAGCATGAGCATCGACAAGAGTATCATGCGACCATGGCGTATACATTCTGAACGCGTAGCGTCACTGGCCGGAAGACAGGGCGGGGGGTTACGAGTCCCTCCCATGTATAGCCTACAAAACCGGTGCCAGGGGGATAAGTGATATACGAGCAGCCACTACATGTCTCTAGGGGCTCTAAGAGGACAATCAAGACTGCGATGAAACATACGGCAAGCCGGGTTGAGCTCCGTTGCGGGACTACTGTAGTATAGTATCTTGAAGTCAAGTGTGCTCCTCAAGAGTCAGCATGATCTGCACGAGCGATTTGACTTTTATCCTTCAAAACTCTAGATGACAACGGTGAGAGATCTACATCCGAGGAGGCTCACGGTTATGCGGTGGATTTAGAGCTTGCATACGGCCCTAGTCTAGCCTGAATCTTGTTGCCGGCGTTTCGAAAAGCTATGATTAACAAAGCTTCGGCTGGAACAGGTTCTTGGGTCTAAGATAGTATGGAGTGAGCTAAATTGAAGCATCTATCAGTTGAAGGCGGATCATCCGCCAATAGCATGCCACTATGTGCAACACTTCAGGTCCAGGCCTAGTTAATTTCCAGATCCATCGCTGTGGTGTTCGCCACTTGACTGTGATCATAGAATTGATCTAAAATTAGAGTATGCTTACAGAATACTAGAAGTTTGGTTATATTCCTGTTCAGACAAATAGATCACCACGCGTGCGATGGTCACTCAGGACGCCACACCACCAAGGCGACGATCAACTGCAGTATGGTGTAATAACAAATGCCTGTAATTATCTAGTAGAACTAAACCTGCTTCGTGACGCCATCTAGGCCTGACACTGAACGAGGTTTCAAGGTACCCCCTACATCTCGTACACGGCAGCCGAATGGCTGAGGAGAACAAGACAATATAAGTTACTCGTCAAGAGTGTACTCGGCGCCCCAACAAACAGGGTACGGCATTACCCATAAAAATCTCCCAGTGGTACCATGTTAACCGTCAGTAGTCCCACAATCAACGTTATGGCCACGTTGTTAGTTGACATCTTGTTGTTGGCTAACTAATAACATTATTATTATTGACATCTGTTTCTCCACCTCCTGATTGCTAAGCTGAACTTCTTCCATGTACTCCAGCATGTCCTCTATCATGTGTTCCTTTTGGTTGACATCGTTCTGTTGGTTAATAACTTCTTTAGTGATTGGCACCCCTTTCTTCAACTTCTCCATGCAAAGGCGAGCTTTCTCTGTATTGTCCTCTATCTTCTTTAACTCTTTCTTTATGATCGATGCTTCGGAGCAGACCACTGGCAAATTGAGAAATGGCTGATCACCACACAATTTTGAACTTATGATCCAGTCTCTGTGAACATAATCAGCGCCACGACTTTAGCACAGCACATGACTAGCTGCTAACTTACTTGGTAAATTTATCAGCCCGCTCCAACAGAGTTTTAAGCGATCCGTTGTCAAGTATTTTCTCACACATGATAGCCTAGTCAAACGGGAGCTAGAATTAGCGGTTCATGTGACACAAAAACAGTCCAAGGCGCTCTTACGTATCTTTCAGATTGGCAGCAACTACTGAGAGATTACAAGAGAGTTGGCAGTATGATCCTCTTATACCTCACGATGCATATATGAACTTAGCGAGATGAACATGGCCTCCTCGACAAAAGAAGCGGTGTGATACACAGAATCCATTGATGATAATCTCCACTGGCTCTCTTCATAATCGCTGCGGCCCATTGATGTGGCCAAGGTGTAGTGCGCGTATTGTTTCGGCAGGGGGAGGAATACGAGGAAGATGGAGAGATTTCAGCCGCCTTTTGAAAGTCCCCAAAGAATACGAGTTCAGTGGCCAGCCTTATCGCCAACACGCAGCCACAAGGGAATACCGTGAGAATTGCGGTGGGAAAGTAGCTCACCCCTTCCAAATGCAAGGCTCCCTTGAAACGTCTAGTCAAAGCATGCATGACTGTCCACATAACCTGTATCACACCGCTCTGTAAGTGGTTGACACAGAGGCAGACAGTCAGCCAACATACTTTCCCGGGCACGACTCCAGTGCATGATTACATGTTCGTTGTACTCACATCCATGCAGAGCTTTCTTGTTCTCTTTTACCAAGTCAACAAGACTCGGTGGCCCTGCCTAGGGGGTAAGAATACACGGTAGACAACCGTCACTGACACGACCAAATTTCTTGTGGATCCCTGCCGTGGTTTTCTTCCCATCAAGGCCAACGACCACCCATCGCCAGTATGGATATCAACAAGGGCATTATAGAGTCAAGGCATACAGTAATATACATGATCTGCAAGTGTGACTCTTGAGCTTTGGTCGAATTAGCAATCAAATCGCAGATGAAAGCGGTAAGAGGCCCAAGGACATGGATTGGACTTTAGGCATGTGTACAGATGGAGCCTATCCTTTCACTTGAGTCACAATGGTCTCCTTTGAATCCTAGTATTGGCTTTTCGAGACGTGATGACTGACGAGCCTTCGGCTGGAACGGGTTCCTGGGTCCAAATCAGTATGGGATGAGCGAAATTCAGCGATGTGACTATTAATGATAGAGATCATTCACGACCATCATTTGTATGCGCTGATTTGGAACCTGATCAGTTAGTAGTCCGCTGTTACTACGATGTGACAGATGCCAGGAGACGACTTTGACCAGTGATGAGACTCGCAAGTTGCTTTGCACTAGGATAGAGCCTTGCTGATAACCAAGTATCTTCAGTGTAATCACATCCATCCAGAGTCTCTTGTTCTGTCTTTTATCAGGACAACAGGGTTTGATGGCCCTTCCCGCGACCCACCCTGAAGAGCCTGGTTGATGATTTCTGCCTTCATTACTGTTGATAACACCGGTATTATCGTTCATCCAAGACCAAGACAGATTTTCACCGCCGAAGGGCCACATCTGAGATGCTAGGATAGGAGTGAACCCACCCTCCCAAACAGTATATTGAGGTTCCGCTTCAGCCAGAGACATAGCCCAATAAAGTCGATGGCCATGATTAGGAGCCTCCCGTCCCTGGAGTCGACCCTCGCCCTCAACACCTAGCGCATTGGAGAGTGCCTAGCGATCAGTGATTAACTCCAGCTATTGAACCACCGCACCATGCTGTCGACACGTAAGTCATACTCAGACAAAGCTCCTGGTACAATATGGGGCTTGTCACGTGCTTCAAGTACCCTGAACTTTGTAAAATATCCAGAAAAGGCCCTTCTTTTGCTCAGATTTTATGCTCTACAAACCATAACGCTCCAGGACGGGCTTATCAGAAGATTCATGACACACGACCAACGCTTTTATCATGACCAAGCCATCCTCACAACCTCAGCAATCTATTGCCATCGAGAAAATGTCTGTTTCTTGGCTTTGCTTATGGCTTTTTCTGTATGCTAGCCAAAAGCATGAAGAATTCTTCCGGAACGTCGTTCTCCAGGAGACCGAATCGCGAGATTTTGGCTTTGTTGGTGACTTGTATCGTTCTGCTTTGTTGGATATCAGGCTGTGCAGACTGCTCTGTCGTATCGGATACATCGACAAAATCACTTTCCATGTTGCAGGCCTTTCTGCTACCAAATTGAGGAGCACGGGCCACCACGAAGTCGCAGAACGGCTATTAAGATGCATCGTCGCCCATGATGCTAAGCTGTGCAATAAAGATCAAACATCATTGCTCCTTTTGGAGCGTCATGCAGGTGCTTGCTTATACATAAAAGGACGAGTGCACGAAGGCATCCGTACATTTTTACGAACATCATGCAAGCACTGGAAGAAACAAAACAACGCCTCATGGTTCAACTCACTCAAATGGGCAGGATTTGGATTGATGGAACTAGGGCATTTAGACGCTGCTCTATATTTCAACTTGAAACTGGTGGCAAAGATTCTGGATCCAAGCATCAAAGCATCTTCCAAATTTAAATTCCACGCTGCATCAGACGCCACTTTTATTATTTCATCAGTTTTGATACGCAAAGGCAAATTTAACACTGCCGAGCCGCTGGCCATGCTAGTTTGGAAAGACAGGGCAAAGCGGCTTGGTCCCGACCACGTCGAAACACTGCACAGCCAAATGAACCTGGGAGCCATTGCTGCTAGCCAGGGAGATACTTCAAAGGCAAGGAAAATCTACAGTGAAATCCACCAAAGAGCAAAGAGAGGTGCTGGCCCCCAGCATAGTCTTACATCTGCGTCACGTGATAGGCTCCTCGGGCTTTCACGGCCGTGCCAGGCACACCAGCCATCTCCTAGGTTGGGGGACCGAACTTCTCCTTGGCTTTATGTCTTTGCTTTTATGATCTACGTCTTCATTTATATCCCTCTAGCTACAAGTTTGCTATCATACTGCGTTGGAAATTGATAAGGGTCATTGTGCACTGGGATGAGAACAAAAGTTGAATGATATACCATAAGATCAAATCGAGTGACCCGGGTTGGTTACTGAGTTTTATCATGATTACCATTGGTAGTATCTAGTATCGTATGAACAGCACGAAGCTGGTTATTCTGGACAGAGAGCTGCTCAATATACTTCAACTCTATCAACGGGAAGTTTTTGTTTCGCACTCCAGCCAGCTGGTACGTGCACCATCTCATTAGGCAAAGGGTCGTTGGTGCATTGACCCACATGTTAAGCCCAGGCGCTGTGGTGCCAGTGCTCTGAGAGGTCCTGACGAGTATCATGGCGTCACAATGCTAAGTCTCGCCCAGTGACCCATGAGGAGAGGTTGCTAAACTTTATTAAACAGCACGGAAAGAAGTGGAGTTTTGAAGGAGCGACATAAGAGAAGAAAGACTGGTGCAACGAGTTAGTTCTCAAGCCGGTGATCGCGGAAGGAGGACATTTCGAGGTGCCAAGAAGCCCATGAAGAGAAAGACTAACGTCACTTACTTATAAGACATTTCCAATGACTGTAGCCCCAGTACTATCGATAGGCCAGATCTTCGTCGCAACAGTTCTCGACAACATCCAGCACATTTGTCATATAAGTATCTGAAAGGTTGAAAGGGGGGTTTCAGATTTGGACAGCCAGGAGACAACGTTATCAATGCTGTCCTGTGGTTTCAAATATAATGCGCCAAAGAGAATAATAAACTTTCCGAGAAGATTAGTACTTCCTGGATTGATATCTCACGAGGGGTGCAAAAGAGCCTTAAGAGCCCACTCTACCTCGGGTCGCTCAACCTCGTTCGCACCACGAGAGGCGCCATCTCGGAAAGAGTTGCCATCGCCGAGACTAAGTCCAGATACGCAATACTGGGCGTTGGCGGCGCTCCATGCTGAGTCGTCACACGGTAGAGGTAGATGAAGTTCTATGACATCTAACAATGGTTCTGAGCTCAAAAAGAGTCGCATCGCCATACCTATGACGAAAACCCCGTACATGACACGGTTTTTCAATTCCTGTTCAATCCAAATGTCCCACTTCCATTGCTTGAAATCGAGCGTGTTTCGATTGAACCGGATCTGGTGAAGTAGCGACAAGGAATTAGGATCATTGGACACGTCTAGAAGGTTCAGGCGCCGAGCATGAGCTGCCAAGGCTGGGTAAATATTTCAAGCATGCTGCTGTTACTCCTTATTTCCTTTCCAAAGTAACAGTGTACATGTTATCAAAATTGCCTGTAGCTCTTCTATCTCAATTCGAGGGTAGCGGATTCCCTCCTCCATCAAAGGTTCGCCATTAGCCAGTATCCCGCAGTCACGCTACAGTGAAGCGATAAGAAGATATAACATCTTGTGAATATTGAGCAGTACAAAGCTTGAATGGATCGAGTGGCAGGCTCCAAGACAGCACATGACTGCAAGTAGGCCTATGTACGCCTCCACCAACTTAAAGGTCGGTCCATGGACAAGGGGCATATAGGTCTGGACACTGGGAATCGACTATAGAAAGCCTTCAACATTCTCAGGTCTGAGGAAAAAGAACACATCCATATCCACGGGATCAACAGGTTGATGGTGGAGGAAAGATATAGTCTGGTCAGAGAGGTGGTCGTATAGGGTTTGGACGGAGATGTCATTCACGTTCCTTGAAGAAACATCGCCAATGTTGATGTGTATCGTTCCAGGCACCAAGCCGAACTCGGCCTGAAGTGGCGCAAGTACAGGATTCAAAGATTCATCAAAGAAGGCTGTTTGTGCATTCTGAGTAGGGGACATTTCCCAGTCAGTCATGTATTGCTGGTTCATGGTGGGATCAGCACTAGAGGGCTGAGAAGCACACAGGATCTGGCTGTTCATGTTCTGTTCAACGTTACCGCTGTCATGGAAGCCTAACGAGCTGGATCGAAAGAGTTGGCTCTGATCTTGTGCCATACTATTGATGCTATCCGAGGTTGGAATCATGCCTAAGGGGTGGACCGTGCTGCCTCCGGGAAAACTGTTGAAACTGGTAGGAGGGTTGAGGTCACCCTCGCAGGCAAAGCCGGCAGCCTTCTGGGCCTGCTGGTTCTTCTCAGCGTGGGCCCGAGGTTGCGACAAGCGGTGGGTAGAACACTTGTTGATGAAGTGGGTACTCAGGACATCACTTCGGGTGAAAGTCTCCTGGCAGATACCGCACACGTGTGGACGCACACCAGTATCTATCGAGAAATTGGTATTAATTACCGTCGCGGTCAATAAGTTATCATACTCACGTCTTAGAAGATGGCGATTGAGATTCTTGCGGTAGTGGTATTTCTTTGAGCAATGAGGACATTGGAATTTGCCGTCCTTATTTTTGAGAGGAAGCACCCGACGTTTCGACAAGCGGTGGGTAGAACACTTGATGAAGTGGGTCTTCAGGACATCACTTCGGGTGAAAGTCTTCTGGCAGATACCGCACACGTGTGGACGCACACCAGTATCTATCGAGAAATTGGTATTAATTACCGTCGCGGTCAATAAGTTCTCATACTCACGTTTTAGAAGATGGCGATTGAGATGCGTGTGGCGGCAGTATGTCTGTAAGCAGGTAGGACATTGGAATTTGCCGTCCTTATTTTTGACTGAAAGCACTGCTTTATTGGAACCAGTAGCAGGATGTACAATAGCCTTTGATGTCTGTTTCTTCGGGCAGTCAATGCTCGAAGTCAACTCGGGCGTGCTTGTGACACCTGAAGATTCTGGTGACACAAGGGCCAGGGGTGGGGGCGGCAGCAATTTGCGAAATCGTAGCTGATAGGGGAGATGATCGTTAATTCATAGTTACTTCTTAGAAGGAGAGGTTTTTCTTATACCATTGAATCGGTAGTAACGACCTCTTATTCAGCCCTCGATGAGCGCGAAGTTGGTGACGATGGATGCAGTAATGAAAAGACCGCGGCGCAAAAGGGTGTCAGTCAAAGGCAAATCAACGCCGAAAGTTTGTGAAAAAAGAAAGGAGGAAGGAGGAAGGAGGAAGAAGGAAGGGAGCTTAGAAGAGGGTCTACTTGACTCTAGAGAGCAAGCAAGAACTGGTGTGATGCCTGGTACAGCTCTACAAGAGAGTTCCCGGATGAGTTAAGGGTGAGGTGTGTGGTAGGTCCCTCCCATATCGTGGTATTTCGGGGTGGAAAATTGAGCCTCGGACTTTTTAAAACGATTCTTAGTTCGCTCGGTCTTCCCCTGACAGACGAGTTGCGAAGGCTGTCTGCGGCAGGGTACGTAGCGGTGTCGGGGTTCCGTGCGGGTGGCTGGTCACAATCGCAAGAGGTACTTGTGATGGATGGTAAGAAGACAAGGCTCACGTTAATAAGTGAATAATTGGGGATGAATTCAAACAGTGATATAATAGCGAAATTCTTTAAACATGGTCCCAGTCATAATCTGCTAGAAAGGCCCTGTATTGAGTTATCTAAATTTCGAACATGCATCAGCTGAAAGTTTACCACATTGTGTCTTCCATTCATTCATCAGCCTTGGTAGCACTTACACCGCGGGCAATAAGAATGAGGCTGGGGGATTCACTTGTAGTTGTGGTGGACTTGCATATGGAAGCTCTTCAATGGAATTCATCAGCGCATCGGGTTGGTGAATGATGATGCGCGTGCTTAGCGACGTCCACCGTCGCGGACCGGGATCCATTGGCGCTACGGCTGGTACGCTTGCCTCCTTCCCCCTTGTACTCCAGTACATCCACGTCTCCAAAGCTTTCAGCCCTTCCCGCACAGGCCCGTATCAGGAACATGTTCCGCCCGCCCCGGCGATTGGCATCCCGGCAGACCGTAATGGACAGACCCACACCTGCGCCGTCCGTCCATCCTCTTGGCGGCGCGTGCTCTGTCAAAAGCGTCGATTCCGGACAGTAAAAACAAAATCGCGGCCTGAAGACGACACAACCTGGGATAACCGTGGTAGTCTGTTCCTTATACTTCAACATTCAGCTTAAGCCTCCATCATCGAAGCCTATGCTTTGACAACCCGACACGACCTTTCACCACTGGCGCCTCCTACGCGATCCCGACTTTGATTAGCCTACTTCTCCGGCTGGAAACAAGAGGGTAAAGCGGAACTGTACACATGATTCCCTTTCAAATTGTTATAAAAGCAAGAACTCGCCATTCACCAATATCCTTAGTGACCCAGATGACCGACCAGTCTCTTGAATCCGCCCCTTCTGGCTTTGGCCGCCTCCACCACTTCTTCCAGTTTAAATCACCCGCTGAAATTGACGAAAACAGCCTCAAGAAGAAGCTTAACCAAAATCGATCATTAGAAAGGTCACCACCCCGATCACTACTCAGCGCATCAGCGAACGAGCTTATCTCTCGAAGGCCTTCTGCCGAAGGTCGTTTCCCCCCAGCTCTAAGCGTCCCAGTACAACTTCCTATCCCCTCCCACAGTATTCTAGGTTCTCCTGCAAGGTTGACCGACATACCACTCTACTCTGCCATTTCTCCTCAAAGCACCCCTTCCTTCTATGGAGATAGGTCACGAAATGATAGCTACGATATCGATCGCTCACTCCGAACACAAGTAAAGAAGATCAACAGTGATCATGCTACTTCCACAAACTCCAGCTATAATTTCAATGGAGCAGATGATATGTATATGGAAGATGGCCAATCGCTCAAGAGACTACATATTGATGATGCTTATGTGTCTGGCGGTCAAAAGAGAAGGGTAGCTAGTCCAAAGGATGATCACCTTGCTATGCCATCAGACATGTCTCGTCGACGTGAGATGAGCTCCCGCGGATCACCTCAAGATCGCTTCACAGCCCTCTCTCGAGGTGCCACTATGCCTTCGGTCCCTACATCACGAAACAACTCATATATCTCGACAATGTCCATGTCGATGCACCCAACTAGCATCACCACTGCTAACTCTTTCGGCGGACGCTCGCCTGTGGGGCCATCTCTGGGCGGCATATCACCAACCTCTTGCAATCCGCCTTACACAGCTCCTGTATCTCTCAATCCTAGCCCTCGAACCTCCATTTCTGGACGGGGATCAATCCACTCCGGGACTGTCTTGGGTGCAAGTACACGCAAGATCACTGAAGTACAGAAGCCCGGAGGTGGTAAAGTGCAAGGCTTCTTCATGTGCGAGTGTTGTCCCAAGAAGCCCAAGAGGTTCGAGTCGCTCGAGGAACTTAAGTAAGTCAGATCTCATACTCCGCAGACCCATCTCGAAGAAGGCTGGAGCAGATAATAGCTTATGGCTTGATAGATTTAATGCTGACCAATTACTAGTGCTCACGAGGCTGAAAAGCAATACGAGTGTTCATTCTGTGGTAACCGCTTCAAGAATAAGAACGAGGCAGAGCGCCATCAAAACTCCCTTCATGTGCGCCGCCATTCGTGGTCATGCTCAGCTCTCTCCGGATACGATAGGGCTTTCCACTATTCTACTAACAGACCTGGCGAAGCTGACACCTGCGGCTATTGCGGCGATGAATTTGTACGCTCTGGTCGCGGCCCTGGTACGGGTGCCTTGAACGGTGGTAACGCACCTCGGCACGCCACGGACCAGGACTGGGATGAGCGCATCAGGCATCTGCAGGAGGTTCACAAGTTCAGAGAGTGCAACTCATCCAAAAAGTTCTTCAGAGCGGATCACTTCAGACAGCATCTCAAGCACAGCCACGCGGGCACGAGTGGGAAGTGGACCAACATGTTGGAAAATGCCTGCATGTTGGAAGAAGACCCAACGCCTCGGTAAATCCACCAGTTAACTCATCTGCTGTACAGACACGGCCTATGACGCGGCAATTGTCAACATCTCCCCAATTCCAAACCACATCGATGAGAGGTGGTGTTGCAGAGAAAGACGGTTTCAGCAGCCAGTCGAATGCTTGAGGAGTACTCCAGTCCACATACCAAGATATATGGCTTCTTCCGAGGGTGTGCAGGCTGGTTAAATAAACCTGTAGGTTAGACAACAACCCGGAGGACAAGCAATCGTGCGGGATTCTTGATCTCTTCGTCAGAAGTTTATCTGCCTCGACGCCAATATTGGTAGTCACGAGAATCGTCACGAACTTCTCAACAGTAATGAGTGAAATAGGCTCTGACTGTCCATTGAATCAAATAGCATAGGGGCTGGGAAGGGATCAAGTCTAGTAGATTTCAGGTACAGTCCAATCTTCTCTCGTCTTTTGGATAAGTGTTGACAAATATATGTTTGGCTCAAGCAAAAGCTAATTATTTGATGCAAAGGATTTGAAAAGGGTGATGGTGCTACAAGCAAGATCTTGGAACTATGTGACGCCGTAACGTCCTATGGAGAAGGTTCCTTACAGACAGCGGGCTCGCTGTTTATTATCAGTCAGCCAGATCTGACACTGATAGCAACACAGTGCGTTAGTTGCAACCCGATCGATTCCCGAGATTGCTCTAAGGACGTAACAAGAAACCTTGCTAGCTTTGGAAGAAGCGCATGCGGACTGGCGAGGGAAATATAAGTTGGAGTAGCCTACAAGCACGTATCTACAAGGAAGTGCACAGAATCGATGTAAAGCGTGTGGTATTTGGCCTGTCCTGGCTTAAACGTTGTAAGCCTGTGCAAGTCCCAAATTTATCGAATCTCGTCCAGCCATTGCTCGACCTTTGTGCGGCAATATTGCAAATTGGTAAATTCAACGCTGAACCGGATCTTTTCCTGCTTCTTCTGAATCACATCTTCGGCTGTCGCGCCAAATTGCGCCCGGATCAGCGCTGGATTCAAGTTCAACAAAAGAGTTGAAACAAGAATGTTGGTAGACTTGTCCAGGAATTTAAAGCTTTTAAACTGTCAGTTGACACGCTGCTATGAATTGCCAGCTATTTGCGTGCGTACTTGGAAAAGCCCCAGCTAGTCAGGGCGAGATCGTGTAACTCCTCAGTCGCAAGCCTTTTATGAAGCTCATAAATCTCTCCATGGTCCCTAAAATGTCAGTACAATTCGAACTCTAGTAATAGAAACCCACTTGATGATTTTGTGAAACATAGATTTGGCTTTCTCAAGACAAGATGTAGCTGAGGAAGAGTCGCCTTGATCGTGGTAAAAAAGGGCAGCCAGTAACAACGCACGAACTAAAGGAGGGCGTGGTGTGCAATCCCAAATTGAGCGTAATGTGGTTTCCATCCACCTTTTCAGTTTCTCAATGCTGTCTCCAGAGCTCTCTTGGTGGCCTATCTCGTTCAGCGATTTATCCAAGGGTATGGTGATGCATAGACCTGTGATAAATGGAAGCTGATACAATCTTTCGTCCGCAACCTCATCGTTCTTGTCTAGTGCAAGCACGTAAGCTTTCACTAAGCTCTCATCCAGGACTGGTATGGGGTAAATGGGATGGAGAACTTTGTAGTGGTCAATCATAGACCTGATGAATATGCCGGAGAAGTGTCCTTTTTCCATCCGGATTGATGGATGCCGTACCAATGCCTCAAACGTGTAAGAAATATCTGTTAAGGATGTCCTTGGTCCAAATGTGGTGATTTTGAGAAAGCTGCGACAGGCTTTAGGATCTTTCACAAGATCTGCTAGTAAGGAGATTCTATATTACCGATTAACAGCGTAGCAGAGACTGCAGGTAAAGAAGCGGTCGACGTTTTTAACTCGGGCGGTAGTAAATTAGGCATGCCCTGCAGGTCCTTCACCTCTGCAACAGCCTACAGAGAAGGGCGTGGCTCGCCAGTGTTGTGCCTTCCACTAGATACGTGTTGTTGGAACCTTTGACAAGGCCCTCGCTTCCATGCTTTGTTGATACTCTGGTCATGGCACTTAATACCTTCGTTGCAGGGTTTGACGCACTAGTTCAGCCGGAACAGCAGCCATTCTCGATGGCCCTGGTCAATTACTGTTAATCCTTGAAACGATGCCTCCCAGGAGTTACAGTCTCCAATGTGGGCAAGCGAATGTATACATCAATAATTTCCCCATTTATAGCCCATAAGGCTGGCGAAAGATGTAATTTATTGGATGCATTCTTCTTAATGTAATACAAAAACAACAGCATAGTCTCCTGAGTGCAAGTTGCATTTGGTAGAAGGGGCGGTGAACGGGGGTGTCAATGAGTATGAAAATATCTTGCATCCCATAGATAGCCGCTTGGGCAGAAACAAAGAAGGTGTGAATACTTCCCAGCCTTGCAGAGTTCCAAGAGATCTGCCTGTAGGCTCTGGTTCACTAACCCAGTAGCCGCCTACCCTCTTTCCACCCTTGTTCTTGACAAACAAGGGTAAGGTTTGTTGGGAATGCTAAATCACGGAGCGATGAAAGCTGTGTACGACAGATGATTTGCCCTTGATTGCCTGCTGCATGTCGGTCTCAGCACATCATCTATCTATCTTAGTTTGTCCACTTAATGGATGCTAACGAAGATTGTTTCTTTCTAACTAGAAATAGCGAACAGGGAAAGCTGAGCTCTCTTAGTAATAGACCATCTAGGTCCTTCCTGTGTCAGCCTTCTGTGCGGAGGGGCAAAAAAATGGCGGGGTGACGTTGAAAGTCTTCTCTGGTCGGCTAGTGTATGCAAGGTACGGAACCGATACGACCCCACGCAGCTGTACTGTAATCCTCTGGCATCTGTCTAGCGCAGTATTGTATCCCCTGCTGGCTCGCTGTAACCCACCCGCCGTTCTTATCAGTATGAGGCTCTGCTGAACTCCGTCCCTGCGTAGCTTGCAAGTCTTTCGTAATTTCATGAACCTCCATACCGCTACTTTTTTGTAGTCTCAACTAGGTATAAACATACAACAAGAAACTGTCTGGGGTTCTGAGAGATATAACTGTCAATAAACAAATATCTAGAAATGAACTGAGTTAGATGAACCCAAAAAGTTGTTTATTTACGTTTCGTAGGGTTGGTGTAAAATTGAAGATTTGCATCCTCATGACCCAAGACCACTTCGGCAAGTGTGCCCATAAGGCCTGCTGGCTTTCCAAAAGTTTCGGTTATGGCTTATTGTCAGTCTTGGTAATTCATCTGGGAAGAGCGGTCTGGCCGTATCTGTATGGTGTTTATGATCTGTCTGTTCTGTTCTAGGTCCGGCGCTTCGAGCTGCAGCATCCCGGCTCTGCTATTTATCAGGGCTCTATTTTCAGTGCCCATACAGCCTCAAGACGAACTAGCCCATGAGGACGTAGCCTGTCATTATCACTGCACACTGACGAAGTGTTGAATTAACGTCCTTGTACCTGCGGCTGCAACATCAACTGTGCACTGTATTTTGTTGGATAGAGTCAATGCGCCGCTGAGGAAAACAGAGTAGGGTAGGCGTACACCAGGAAACATCGTCCACCGGTCACTCGACGGCATGCTCAGCCCGTAGCCTCATGATTGTCACTATGGTGGTGTCAAACTTGGTGTATCCTTCTGAATGCCTGAAGGATGACGATTCTGTCACGTCCAATATGGAATGGCTGATGGACTCCTTGGGTACACACCCTACTTGGTGATGCTAAGCCTCTTGTCCATGCAATACTAGATGTTCATAGAGATCGACCAATTCGCAGCCCAAGTGCACCGGTACGCTGGTTTCCAAGTATGGGATGGTTGGCTCAAGAAAGGGATAGCGCAGTTTCGAGCTGTTGAAGCTGGGATAAGGATCCTGGGCTAACATTGGCCAAGAGATGACACCGTAGAGATTCCCATCCAAGGGATATACCCTTGCTCATCAAGTACCCAAGAGGGCTGTTTCCCAGAAGTCAGAAACACCTCACCAATGCCTTGACTCAAGACCCTACCGATACTCTTGACACAAGGATGTTGGCCGTCGCATTTTATCCGGGATCGATTGCATTCACACAAGCTGGACTGACTCTTCTACGAATAGACTTTAGAGTATTGACGCCACACAAAAAATATTTCTCGGGGGTATTTTCGTTTATTTACTTGAGCGCCTGTTCTCATATCTAAGGCACAGCTTGCGAGAGCGGTTAAATTGTGTATTTGTGACTCTAGCCAAGTAAATCCAGCACTCCTGACTTGGCACTCAGCTGGACGTTCCAATCAGGTGTGATGTTGGAGGAGGTATATTAGGCAGTACCCTGCAGGTCCTTCGCCTCTGCAGTAGGCCACAGAGACGTGCGCCGCTCGCCAGTGTCATGCCTTCCACTGCGAACGTGTTGTTGGAACCTTCGACTAGGCCTTCGTTTTCATGCTTTGTTGATGCTCTGATCATGGCACTCAATGCCTTCGTTGCAGGGTTTGACACCCTAGTTCAGCCAGAACAGCAGCCTGTCTCGATGGCCCTGATCAGTTTGATTAAACACTGAACCGTAACGAGTTAGGATATATAATATATCGTTCAGAAGCAGCTGCGTACTTTGCAGAAGCAACGATAGCTTCAAAAGAGTTTGGCTAGACGTTACTGCCGATCCTGATTCCGGGACAAGTTATGTGGTCGGCCATATTACCCGGACTTATGGCAAGTCAAGGAAAATTCCTTCCGAACTCACCCTCGATCAACAAGAAGAATCCATCAACGCTATTGAGACGAAAGTCGACAATGGAGAGCTTTCAACACTAGTGTACCGCCAAGAACTCATGCATTATGATGATGACCAGGAAGGTATCTTCGCACAGGATGTTATCAAGGATATCATACGGAAAGGAGAACAAATTGGGTTCCCCGTCAAGCTGGAGAAATATGAAAGCACGCCGCACATACCAGCAGCCATGTATGGTGCTGTCTTATGTCGGAAGTATGGCTATGAACTGCCAACAGACTTTATCAAGAACAGGACTATGGACCAGTTTATACACCAGGTCTATGAGGAATTCAACCCCAAGCATACTATCGTGCATAAGTGGTTTCCTTGCCTAAGTCTCCGGAATGCTGTTTAGGACGATTAGTTCCAAGACATAGAAACATGACTGTAACCAAACCCGTCACGAACAGCAAGATCTCATGCCTACGGATTTTTATGAAATCAAGAAGCCTTTAGCGGACCGCTGTGGTAAATGCAAGCAGAAAGTCTCTACAGAGTATGTCTACGAACAAGATATGTAAGCCATATCAGGATGGCTGGAAGGATATCAGCTATCAGGTGGTAGAGAATGGTACTATGACATATCTCGGCGAATCATTTTTGACAATGGCTGACGGAATCATGATCGGGATCCCTGTTAAATGGGAGGAGAAGGGATGGAGAAAGTGTTTGCAACATGGTGGCTGGTGATATGCAGTGTTGGTGTTGGTTCATCGATCTTGTATAATTTTGGGAACAATGAGACTTTTATTTCTTACGACACCGATAACACCTTTAGAGAGCTTCTATTAGGGAAAAGGATGTGGCATGAATTTCTTGTTGTAGTGAGTTGACCCGAGACTGTAGACTGTGCAATTATCACCGTTTGACTTACATCGTTATTAGTGGACCGGCCGGCGTCGGTAAGACATTAACAGCTGAAACAATTGCGGAGACCCACCGACGGCCTCTCTACGTGGCTCCGGCGGGCCAAATCGGCGTGGATCCGGCCCAGGTAGAGAACATTGTAACAAACCCTTTCAAGATTGCGGGCCGTTGGAAAGCAATTTACTTCTTGAAGAGGCGAATGTGTTACTGGTCACTTCATGATCTTCGAAAACGGCTTGTAAACCACTAGGATCCAAGATGATCGGCGCGGCAAAGATAGAATGCCACCCCAGGACGCGGAGGCGAGAAATATTTCTAGAGCAATGGACTTGAAAACAGGGAAGTGGAGTGGCCCAGTCAACCAAGACGTCTGTTTTTTTCAGACCACCCTTCGCTTCACGCTAGAGGCACAAGAAATTCAACATTTTTTCTATTGTTTGTTTCCTTAATTCTGCACCATGAGCGGTGGTAATACTAGCAGCTTACAATGGCTCAAGGACTTTACTAGAAGATCAGTGAGATTGCAAATACGCACACGTCTTGCTGCCAATTCCACAGCCTTATCTTGGGGAAAGTGGAGTTTGATCTCATTTCCTGCACCATTTGATCGTTAATCCTAATATCCCCTGCTCTCACAGGGCCCGCTACGCTTCTGTAGGTGACTCCTGTTAGGCTCATTTACCATTAAAGCCAAAAGCACCCCGCTCCAGATGGTGGAGCCACAGTACAGTGGCTGTGCAAAAGTCGCGACCCGTTTTACGCGTCAACCCCGCACTTCCTTCATCCACAACACCAACCTTCTATCTTTAACACCTTCCAATTATAATTAATTATGCCTCAATCAGGGCGAAATGAATATCATTCGATTCAGCGGAGAGCGCAGATTCTAGAGAAGCGCGAATCAGGAAAATCCATCAAGGATATCGCGTTTTCTATGGACATGACTATCAACGCGGTCAAGGGAGTCATCAAGCGATCAAAGCATCAGACAGACCTTCAAGATAACCCCCGGTCCGGCCGGCCACCAGCCCTTACTGATAGGGATAAAACACATATCAAAATACTCATCGAAAGAAACGCTTTTATGTACTGTACCTGACAGGCACGTGTGTACATCTGTTAGTGTATCCACTCGTAATTAAGCTCTGGTTCATTAATCTGGTGGTCGCCCGCCCTCCATCCATCTTCCTTCCCCGCACCCACATCAGCCCTTAACAACCAAGGCTGTCGCAGCGAGATGTCATTTTACACACCCCGGATTGTCAACTTTACTTCGGCCTCAACGATCTGTCCATCTTCATCTGTTCAATTAGCGGCCCTCGATTATAGCAAGGTTCCTATCGAAGAATAACAACTACGTAGGGCTGAGTACTTGCAAAAGCGCATCATAACTGATCACCTCTGTGCCGGGCAACGTTGTGGGTAAGTAGAAAGTGGCGGGTCGACAGTAGAGGCGCGCCAATCTGTGCTTTTTTTCCGTGTCAGCCCAGTGCGCTGCCCTATGCCTGTTTGTTTACTGTGACTAACGGTGCCTTGCTCTAGAAACCCAGCTCTGGTGAACTCAACATCTGGCCAGACAGAACAAACAAACAAACAAATGAAATGTCGACTTTCAAATCAATAAAATTGCCACCCTGCTGAATGCGACACATCACGGTAGAGCATCTACAATCTTCCGTGGACTTTTATTTTTATTGGACTTTTATTACTTCTGGAATCACTTACCCTCCATAACTTGTTTTGTGCCCGATCGAAGACGCGCATTTGATTAGCACCAACTGGACAACCAAGTCTCAGTCGATAGCCAACCCCAAAACATCAATCGACTTATGAAGCTACTCTGGCTTCCCTAAGCAAATCAGATCACCGTAATGGGTAGAGTGAGGGCGGGGCAGACGCGAGAGACGGTTGCAAACGTCCAAATACAATTACCGTCTCAGCATCAGCACAGCAAGCACGGAACGGCCCAGGACGACAACGAGGCCTTGTCTGAGTCCCGTGACATACGCAAGACCAGCGAAGCTTCAGTTGACGGAGCCGACCACGGTAGTAATGGCAGAAAAAGAAAAAGACGAACCACAGACGGCCTTGGCGCGACGCCGAGGGAAAACCGTACAACAAATTCGTCAAAGTGGCCACCCGCTTATGCGCCCAAGAATCCAGATGACGTTCACATCATCGCAGGTATGAATCGCGTGAATAATATGTACCAAGATGCAGGGCTCGACAAACATGCATGGGAGGAGGATTCACCTATGAGGCAGGCAATGGGCGAGAACCAGAAGCTCACGCAAAGGATGTTCAAAACCCAGAAGAAACGCCTGAAGATTTACGCTGAAGTCGAGAAACATATTAAAAAACATAAGCTAGCTTCTACAACCAATGCCAGCAATGTCGTTGAAAACAATACACATTACGAACCAAGAGCTCCTGCAACTGCTTGCTCTTCACCCTCAGAAGACAACTTGAACGAACCCTCTTCCGGAGGTAACCACCTGGTGCCGAACAACGACAATCCTGGATTTGATAGCCTCGAATCTGACGTACCAATTAGTCCTGTTTCTGTCAGAAGCGATGCAAATTTCCTTGATCCCCCAGTAGAGCCTGTGAGCGACACCATATCTCGCCTCCAGAAAAACGCGATGCTCAAGAGTATCGATATATATCGGTGCGTGGGGAAGTGTAACATGCCTCCTACGTGGCGTGTTTTCGAGCCTGGATACCCTTTCAACGACACGGTTTTGAAGCACCTAAGCAACTCCGCCAATAACCTCGTTTTTTTCCTCAATGAGAATTGCCACTGGTCGCTTGCCCGTCTAGATATGGAGCAAGGCCACCTCAATCATTATAATTCTTCGAAAAGCATCGATATGCGGACTAGCGACTTGATAGCCTGGGTACTAAAACAGGCAGTAATTAAGGTTACTAGTGGGATCACCATTCAACAAAAGGTATGTTCTTACGGGTTCCTTTATTTGAACGGAAGTAACCCTCGGCAGGAATGTCCGCAACAAGAAGATGGGTTCAATTGCGGTATCTTTGCGCTGGCTTTTCTGGAATCCCTGCTGAATGGTGATGATATCCCGTCGCAAGTTGATACCGTTGCTCTTCGCAATACTTTTGCTTTACGCCTTAGAGACACTGCGCCTCCCGAACCCGCAAGCCCCCTTGATGGAAAGTTGTATCCTAGGCCGTCATCTCATCTTGATCAACCGACACTCCCAGACTGTCGAACCTCGCCAGACCCCAGCGAGCATGACAACACAAAACCGCCTACTCTGGACACCAAGACATGTGTCCAACAGCTTCTTGAAAGTTTCAGAAGAGATAAAAATGGTTTGGAAGAAAAGGCGAAGAAACTCGTAGTGGAACAGGAAGCTCTTTCATGCATGCAGCAAGACCTAGACTCTCTTCAACAAGAGTTTGAGAAGGACGAAGAAAACGTACGAGATCTGCAAAAGCAAGTCAAGTTTTGTCAAATGTACCTGGATTGGTTTAAAAATTGTCCCGATGGCAATGACTTCCATAATAACCAATACTTGAATAAGCTGAAATCGGATCTTGAGTCGACTAATGAGTCAACAATGGAAGAAAGACACTCACTCAGCGAGAAGTTGGGGAGCGCTCAAGCAAAGTGTGGTGATGGGCGTAAAAGCATACGGCAGCTACAGGCCAAAATTGACAGCCACAAGACACGCCAGGATAGCTTAGAGGACAGTATTGCGAAGGCTGAGCGGACTTTGGCAGATGTGAAGCAAATGTGTGCTCAGATTGTAGAAGGATAGAGCATATGGTGTCAAAGTAGCAGAGAACAGGTATAGCAAGTAAATCGGGACGCCATATTTCTTTGAGGCAGAATTTACGCCTGCGCTGCGATTCACTGTACACAGTTGGCGCGAAATTTGTGTAATTCAGGGTTGGCTTCGGAATCACACGAAACAAAGGGATCTCGTTGAACTTCTGGAGAGGCTAGTGTAAACAGTGGCAATGCAGAGATGCCACAAATGTCAACGGAAGACTGATGAATGGGTCCTGTCAAATAGCGTCGTTCTTATCACTAGTTGTGGTGTTTTAGAGGTTGTAAAGCTCGTTTACTTAATGTCTAGGGAAAAGTCTGAACCTCGGATGCTGGCGTTGAAACAGGATGGATAAGCACAAACAGAGAGATCACGACTCCCCAGACAATAATTTGTTGCGATCAACTTGGTGCAGTCAGTTTGGTGCA